>QLOM01004018.1:0-20229 GCA_003313785.1 Termitomyces sp. MG148 | reverse complement strand
TGTGCCACTGCTCTTAGTTGAAGTCGCAGTAGGCGCGCTGGTGGTGGCAGTCCCAGAAGCAGATGTCCCGTTAGTGGGCGAGCCACCTGACAAAGGGGAACCCGAGATGAAGGAGGCAACAGGAGGGCCGGGGAAGGTGTAACTGGAATCAGCGTTGTAGGCGTCAGGATCGAAAATGCCAGGGTCGTTGTTGTTGTAGGCACCAGGGAAACTGACGAGCTCCTCGTCAGTGGGTTCACCAGTCTGGCTGCCACCGACGGTGAACTGCGAGCAGGAGGGATAGAACTCGGCACCACCCAAGGTGTTAGCGAGATGGAGAGCAATGATTTCGTGGCGGACCAGGTAGTTACCAGAGGCGAGGGTCGATGGGAGCGTCACTCTTGCGGGTTGACCGGCCACTGGATGATCAAAGTCAGTTACGTTGAAAGGGATTATTATATCACATATACTTACTGACGTCAGCTTGGATCCAATCACCATTATGATCCTTACGACCTTGTTGATCGATTTTGAACCACTTGGCTTTCGTGGAATCGAACTTGTCACAAGTCGTGCTTCCACAAGAAGCCATGTATGTCATGAGTGGACCGGTGTTGTGGGGCCACTAAGCCACCAGTCAGAGTGGACAATGCAACTCGAAGCAAGACACAACTTACGTGATCACCGTTTCCAGCGTCCCAAGTGAATTCGAGCTTGCTGCCAGGCATGGCGTTGCCGATATCTGCCGCAGGATGAGGGGAGCCCTGGCCGCAGTTCAAGTTTGGGTTAGAGGTATCCTTCACGGGAGATGTGGTGCTAATCAAGCGAATGATGGAGGGATCTTCCTTGCCATTCGGAACATTTCCTTTGAAAACTTTGCCGTCGACAGTGATTTGAGAAACAAAGCCGTGTGCGAGTGCAGAGGTTGCAAAAGCAACAGGGAAGAGTATTGAGGGTGCGAACTTCATTTTCGCTTTGTGTGTTAAGGAAAGAGGGCTGGAGAATTTAAGGAACGGGGAGGGGAGCCTAGTCGTCGCTCAGCGGCGTGTCGCTTGTAACTGGGAAAGAAGGTAGGCTTTGAATATTGAATGGTTGTTCGTTCGGGCGTCACCAGCTGAGTGCTTATATAGGTCCGGATTGTTCAAGGAGTGCCATTGTTGGCCCTTTACATTTTCTTTTTATTGTCTGTCACAAGGTTTGTCAAATGAAGGCACCTACAACGCGTGTGCCTAACTACCTGACAAGACCCCGAGTTTCTTTATTTGGCAATAGCGTGTGCTCTCGGACAATGGATGCCTCTCTCCCATTGTTTTTTGGGGCCAAAGCTCTCTTCAGCTGCGACCAATGTAATCACTGTTCATACTCCCAGGCAGGCCGAAAACTCTGTCATAGATTTCAACACTGTCAATATTGAAGATGGGCCGATGCCGGCCGGTCCGGCCATTGGGCGGCGGTTTTCTCCCTACATCGATACATGAGGCTTGAGCTTGAGTAGGAGCCAATCAGTGAAAGGCTGCTTGTGCTCATGGTATACACGTTTTTTCCCACCAAGATTGTCCCTTCTGGCTGTGACACTATCCCGCTCGTCTTTAACCATGACTCGGACAAATTCACAAAAAGCTACAAAAGTCTAGTACGCAAGGTATAAAGCAAAAAAGCAAAAAGTTTGAAAAGTCTATTACTTCTTATGCCCTCTGACTGCCACCCTTCCGCAATTTATTACTGTTGACTAGTCAATCATCTTTCCAGACAAAAATTGGACTCTATGAGTGATGGGTATTTTGCATTGATTCAAGTTCTGATATATTTTTTTCTTACCAATGAACAGACTGACAGAGGTGAGAATAGAAAGAATAACATTCATTGTCAGATGAGGAAGTACTGAATTGAGGGTGAGTCAGAGGAACCAGAAGGCTTGTTGGTTATGTCAATAACGTGCATTCTCAATGGTCTAAGGGCTCAAGTGCAAGCTGCTTAGGGCCCATTCAACAGATCTGCTCTGATCAAGACCTACCTGTTGAAGGATTCGGCAACGTATGACTCAGTGCGTCATCAAGCTCGTCATGTAACGCGTAATCGAATGAAGATTGATAATGTGGTTGGGTCATCGTCTCGTCATAATTCTAAGACCTACGACGGATGTTTCAGATGAAAAGGGTTAAATAGAGCCCCTATCCCTGAAGTTCAAACATCCTTCATGTTTGAACTTCAGGTATGTATACTTACTATCGATATGGCTCATTAAATAAATCATCCTTCGTGTTTGAACTTCAGGCGTGAATATATTGTTATTGTTATTACCACTGCGTGAATACAGCATGCCTCGTCAGGTTATGGGCCCCGCTGTCAGCGAATCAGTTTCCGATACTTTACAGTTCGAGAAACTCAATGGCACAAACTATCATGTCTGGTCAGATAATATGAAATCCATGTTACAAGCCAAGTCTCTCTGGGGCGTCGTTTCCGGTCGAGAGCTATGTCCTCCCAAGCCTCTCACTGAGTTTCCAAATCTTATGACCTCCGTCTGTCCCAAAGAAGGGGAAACCTCGGTTAAGGTCTGAAAGGATGGTCAAGAATTACACGACGTACTGCAATCCAAGGAGTATCTGATATGGGATCAGTCTTGCGAAAAATACGAACGTTGGCTAAACAAGGACGACGCTGCTATGGGATTAATTCAAAATGCCGTCGAATATACACAGCGTGAATCAATTATCGACATCAATAGTTCAAAACAGATATGGGATCACCTCCACACAAAATTTGTTAACCAACAAAGTGGATTGAATATACACTATTATTATCAGCAATTATATGCGAAGAAGTGGAATGGACATACCTCCATATCCGACCATATTGGATTCTATTACAACATCCGTCGTTGCTTTCTCGAAGCTGATCATAGTGTGAATGATCATACGATCATCAATGCGATACTGCTATCCCTACCTCATTCCCCTGCCTGGGAAGTAGTCAAGCAGAATCTCTTGTTGTGAGGAAACTCTCTCAAACTTGATGATGTCTCCTCAGAATTAATGCTCGTGTATGAACGAATCATTCATGAAGAGAATTCATCTTCGAAGACAGTGGCATTCATTACCAAAAATGGTAATACTCCGAGTGGGAGCAAGGCTGAATCCAAGTCAAGCAAAAATAAGCATAAGGCTAAAAAGGAACCCAAGCCCAATGACATTTACCACAATTGTGGCGAGAAAGGACATTGGAGTCCGAAGTGTCCAAAGCCAAGGAAATCCAAAAGTGCTGGAAACGCTAATCTGGCAGTAAATGACTCCAAAGGTCAAAGCCGTGAAATAGGCAAAGTTCTAATGGCCACTTACGAAGGTATGCCTTCTGGCCTGTTGCTCGACAGTGCAGCTTCTTGCCATATGGTTGCCAATCCTCATTACTTTATGGACTATACCGAAGTCCAGTCTCAACATGTGTTTGTCGGTGGACTCAATAGGTTGTCAGTATCTGGAATAGGAACCATTGGTTTTAGAACAAACCTTTGACATGGAACAAATGACGTTATTCTCCATGAAGTCCTTCACATTCCTACATTAGGGGCAAACCTTATCAGTCTCGGTGTGTTACAACGAGCTGGAGCGACAATAAATGGTTTACCTTTTGGTATATTCTTATCATGGAATGGGCGCGAATTTCTTCAAGCCAACCTGATTGGTACCAAGGGAACGTTATATCGTATTGAAACCATGGTATTGGGCGATGTAAACGGCCATCTTTCCTTCATTGCTTGTGAATCAACCATGAGGCTATGGCATCGAAGGCTAGGCCATATCAATCCTCGAACTATCAAAAGTATGGTCAATAAGCAACTTGTAACGGGGATAAACATCAAACTACCTCGCAAATTTGATTGTCTGTGTAGCGGATGTGCTCAAGGCAAGGCCACTCGACCACCGCTGCCTGAGTCCAGTGATACAAAATATGAAAAGAACAAATTATTAGTCATGGACTTAACTGGACCTATGGGTACACCTACTTGGGACGGATATTCCTATGCTCTGATGTTTGTTGAGGCAAGCTGCCGTTTTCCAGTCGAATGTCTCCTCAAATCCAAAGATGAAGTTGTCGAAATTGTCTGCAACGTAGTGGCTAGATTTGAAAAACAAGGAGGAAGGTTAGTCAAGAAAATACGCACTGATAATGGTACAGAGTTTGTAAACTCTGCCATGGAAAAATTCTGCCTTCAAAACGGGATAAAGCATGAAACTACAAATCCATATCGCCCTCAGCAAAATGGTATAGCCGAACACGCTATTGCTGTAGTCATGGAAATGGTCAGATCTATGTTACATGGTGCTAAAATGGACTTACGTTATTGGGGCGAGGCATTTATGTATGCTGTATACATCAGAACCTTGACTCCAACATCTGGTCTCCAAGGAAAAATCCCAATTGTTGAATGGAATGGTGGGGGACAGAAGCCAGATTTGTCACATCTCCAGATCTTCAGGTCAATGGGTTGGGCACATGTACCCAAAGAAGTACGACGTGGAAAGCTTGAATCAAGAGCAGTTCGTGTACGCATGCTAGGATAGTGGGCAGACGAGACCAAAGGTTATTGACTTGAAGACTTGGAGAATGAGAAACTTATTACCTCTCGCAACGTTCAATTCCAAGAAGATGACACACCTAGCGAGCTTGCCGCCATTGAAACAGATTCAGCTCAATCCCCTATTGAGAACTTTAATGATGCATTTGACACTGCATTGTATCCAAGTTCGGATTCTCCATATCAAGTGACCATCCCTGGCTCAGCATCTGAAGTCAAAGTGGTCAATCTTCTCGAATCAGCAAGTTCACCTGAGCCTGAACATAGATCGACATCACCTAATGAACTTCAATATCCGTCTCGTCCCACTACACCTGTTGAACCTTCCACCCCTCTCAAAATTCCACCCGCTCCTCGAAAATCAAAGCGTTGGGAAGAATTGCCCAGACGTGAGCCATCTACACGTGAACAAAGAGCTCCCAAAAGATATAGACAAGAAACTCCTGATGGATCACAACACGTAGCTTTTATAGCCACTATAGGCCCATTGTATGCTGATGCTATGAAAACTTCTCAAGCCAATGAATGGAAGCAAGCGATTGAAGCCGAATATAATCAATTAGTCAAGAAAAAGGTTTTTGAAGAAGTCGATGAATTACCTATTGGAAAAAGGGCTATAGGCAGCAAAATCGTTCTGAAAGAAAAACTGGATGAAAATGGGAATCACACTAAGTACAAAGCTCGAATTGTAGCTCAGGGTTTCTCCCAAATTCCTGGCATTGATTTTGATGAAACGTTTTCTTCAGTAGCCAAATTCACGACTCTTCGAATTTTCCTCATGCTCGCTGCTTCCCTTGATCTTGAGATCCATCAAATTGATGTGATTGGAGCTTATCTCGAGGGAAATCTTAATGAGGAGATCTACATGCAATCACCAGAGGGAATAGGAAAATGGAAGTATTGGAAGTTGTTAAAAGCTATTTATGGACTCAAACAGGCTGGTCGTAAATGGAAAGAACGACTTCACCATGTTCTCATTGACCTTGGTTTTAAACAAATTTGTTCTGATGATTGCTTATATGTCTTTCAATCTGGGGGCAAAATAGTTCTCTTGGTTCTAATCTATGTCAATGACATGGCTATCACGGGCAAAGGAATCCACAAGATCATTTCTTTTAAAGAAGAATTATCAAATAACTTTGATATAACCGATCTTGGCAAATTACATTACATCCTGGGCATACAGATTACCCGTGATCGCATTAATCGCACCATTTGCATGAACCAAGCTTCCTATATTGATTCCGTCCTAGAACAATTCAGAATGACCTCATGTGCCCCTGTATTCACTCCCATGACTACGAATCACAACTTATCCGCACTCCAATCCCCTAATTCTGAAAAAGAAATATTGGAGTACAAGGAGTATGCAAAAAATATCAATTATTTATTGCTTGTTGGATCCTTGCTATACGTTACTCAAACGAGGCCCGACATTCAGTTTTCTGTCAGCCTAGTCGCGCAATTTGCTGGCAATCCTGGCATCCCACATCTTAAAGCATGCAAGAGAATCTTAAGGTACTTAAAAGCCTCAAAAAATCTGACTCTCGAGCTTGAGAACTTAGAGAATCAAGACGTCAAGCTTGTAGGTTGGAGCGATGCCAGCTGGGCACCAGATAGTTGCGATAGAAAATCCATAAGTGGATGGTGTTTCAATTTGCATGGAAGCATCATTTCCTGGTCTTCTAAGAAGCAAAGTGTTGTTGCCACTTTGTCAGTGGAAGCAGAGTATATTGCTTCCTCCAACGCTACTCACGAAGTGATTTGGCTCAGGAACTTACTCGCTGAGCTCGATTTCCCACAATCAAAGGCTACCATTGTGTATACTGACAGTACAGGCAGTATTGCCTTGTCAAAGAATCCTGTCGGACATTCTCACACCAAACATATCGATATTCGCTATCATTTTATACGAGATCATATTGGACGCGGAACGATCAAATTGAAATATGTATCCACAAAAGATATGTTAGCCGACATCTTCACAAAAGCCCTCCCAAAAACTACATTCAAAATCTATTGGGAAAGACTTGGTATTTGACACTCTAGAGTCTCGTCGAGTGGGAGTGTTGAAGGATTCGGCAACGTATGACTCAGTGCGTCATCAAGCTCATCATGTAACGCGTAATCGAATGAAGATTAATAATGTGGTTGGGTCATTGTCTCGTCATAATTCTAAGACCTACAACGGATGTTTCAGATGAAAAGGGTTAAATAGAGCCCCTATCTCTGAAGTTCAAACATCCTTTGTGTTTGAACTTTAGGTATGTATACTTACTATCAATATGGCTCATTAAATAAATCATCCTTTGTGTTTGAACTTCAGGCGTGAATATATTGTTATTGTTATTACCACTGCGCAAATACAGCATGCTTCGTCACTACCTGCAAAATTAAGCCCATCAAGACCTGAGCCAGCCTAGCAACAATCTTTAGGCTCTATCTGATTGAAGCAAGGCCAAATGTGTGTTTAGTAGCAAGCCTTGCTTCTATGCATGACAGGCCTGGGTCAGGAACAGCTTGATATGTAGATACTATACAAAGACTAATCACAAAATTGATGAATATAATATGATCTATTTAATCACAATGCTTAAATTATCAAGAGAAAGAAATTTTAAGATAGACAAAAGTTGTAACTTTAGGTTAATGGTTGTATGTTAGGAGAGTTCTCTCTTACTGCAGACTTTGCTTATCTAGAGAGGTTGTCAAGGTAAAAGTTCTCTATAGAGACTTGTCTCACCTCCTCCCCTCTCTAGGTTCTCCCATGTGATTGTCACAAGTATGACTTTCATATTGGTTGTGTGAAAACTTGCCTTTTAGCTTAATCAAACTATGTTAGCAAGTAATATTATAATAAATACAAACTTAACAAGTTTCTGGTTTATCAATGGCTATATTTGGGTATTGGTCTTATCAAGATAATCTGCAGGTGTAAAATTGCTCCATCTAATAAAGAAAGCCTCATGCCAGAAGCCATGTGTCATCTGGTGATCACCATATCTTCACAATGCAAGAGCTGTCAACTTGGGCATTCTTAATGGTCAGTTATTGCTAGTATCTGTGCATGTTTTAGTTATCTGAGAATATGTCATTTATGCTAGAATTGTCACAAAGCTGTTATCAACAGACCTCCATAGCATTAAATTTTATGCTGGAAAGAAATGTAGCGACAGTACCTTTTACCTTCCTTATCTGTTACCTCCTTATCTTTCGGATCTCATTGGGTACCTCTCCGCACAGTTACTAAATGGATTACTTGCTGGCTACGGTATAAAAAGACCACATAGAATACCTGGTAGCCAGTTCCTTTGTAATACAGAGCTTACACCCGTTCTGCTCTTTGCGAAGTCTCTTGTTTTCTTGTGTGACCTCACTGTGACCCTCATGCTGCGGTTACATATTTTGAACGCAAAAAAGCTCTAGTACACTCTTAGGCTCGCTGCACACTGGTCCCCCTCGGATTGATCACCCAAGGACACCGTTGCCGTGAGTCATCATCTCTGTATCACTACTTACAATGGCACAGAGATATCCACTTCGAAACACCCTAACGGGTAAACCACCGGTACGTTGTCTAAGCCCGACCACTGTCCATAACACAGGGCCACTCACTTGTTCTGGAACACTGACGGACACGGATAACACCCACGGCAATGATGCTCGCCCAGGACCCCGCACCACCGCACCCGCAAGCACTAATAATGCTGTGATGCCCACGAATGCCAACATGGTAGCCGCTGAGCTTGAAGCCAGTGGAAAAGTTGATCCCTCAGTGGACGACAAATCAGATTTGAGTCTCTCAGATCCTGAAGCAGACAATGATGATTGTCGTAGTACTACTGGCCAGACGCCACATGTTGTAGACAATGCTTATCATAATGTAACTACCCAGGACAAGCATGCACCTGGTGGGGTATGCAATCTAGGATTGGGAATTAGTCCAGACGACACCCAAAATGACTAGCAGATAGGACAGGAACAGTCACCAGGAGAATCCTCCCACAATAAAGGCAAGGCTATTGACCCTGGAAACTGGGGAAACATGGACCTAGACCATGCCAAAATAGACCCCCTGATCCAACAAGAGATCCTGAATGAATGCAATCAGCATTCCGGTAAGGGCAACGGACCTGAGGATGGAAGACAGGCCCAAGAGCCGCCCAAATTGGACAAGGATGGATCTGATACAGATGAGGAAATCATGCCCTGGAAAGAATTATTGAAGTACCTTAGAGACAGTAAGAAACTCAAACGGTTACTCAACCAAACCAGTAAAAAGCAGGTGGTGGCCCATCGAAAAAGGGGGGATCGTGCCAAGTCCGTGCCCCTGTCTGAAGAGCTAGAATCTTTAATCAGGAAGGTAGCTGATGGATCTCTAAGGAAAGCACAATACCGGCCTGAAAACCCTGGCAAAGGGGATAAGGGCCATTCGCTGAGACCTACAGACCCCATCAATCAGATAACTGCCAACAGCGCTTTGGGACGCGCCTTCAAGCGCATCGGGAGGAAGCACAACTCTACCAACGACTCGTCATCCACCCAGGATGACGGCGATGGTACAGAATCTAGTTCAGAAGAAGAGTCATCTAGCGATTCTAGTGATTCTAGCCCATCAACTCCATCTGAGAATGAGGACTAGGCTTACCAGAAGAAACATTGCTGGAAGCAAGGCTGCAGCCACAGGTGCATGAAAATGCTAATTAGACCAACTCCACCCAAAAAGTATTCGGGACAGGTGGATCTGAGATCCTTCCACAAGTTCCTGACCCACGGGACATTGTACATTAAATACGAATACGTTGAGAAACATCAACAGGTCATTGTGTTGTCTGAGTTCCTCTCCGGGAAAGCATATAACTTCTACACTCAGCGAGTCTCCGTTAATCCTGAGAAATGGGGCCTGCAGAAGCTCTTTACTGAACTATTTAATTACTGTTTCCCAATTGATTTTTGTAATCAACAACGCACCCAATTGAACAACTTCTTGCAAGGGAGTCGCTTGGTCCGAGAATACGTATCAGATCTAGAGGAATTATTCACCATTGTGGGATCAGACAGCAAACGCGCCAAGGTTGTGAAACTATTCAATGGTTTTTGCGCCTCCCTTCGGAAAGCGCTGCTCAGGGAGCACCTTAATCCCAAGCTTACATCCTGGAAAACCATGGTCAGAGAGGCTGAATACCAAGAAATGGCAGAGAACGTTGAAACACGCAATAGCCAACAGACTGGCCCTCTTTGCGCCACGTCTAGACATTGGGACCACCACAGTTATGGCCCTCAAAGCAATAAGCATCACACTACAACCGGTGGTAAACCCTATGCCACCGCTAGCGGCCAACAGCTCACGGGGGCCGAGGGGCTCACCAAGACCTATGGCAGCCACAAGAAACCTGCGCCACCAGATGGTAAGCAGAGAAGTGGCACGGACAAACAATATGCCGACCGTACTCCCGCCCTCGGGAAAGAAGAAAGGGAAGAGCTTAAGGCAGCAGGACGATGCTTCATCTGCCACAAAGAGGGACATTTCTCCCGCAACTGTCCAAACAAGTCACGAGTCACGCACCATGGCGGTAAACCACCAGGAATTGGGGCCAACAGCGTCCGGTTTAGCGAGACTCATGAACTTGAATGCACAGAACAACTGCAAGTAGATTGTTTAGGAGAAATTACCTCATTGCTGTTGATTGGCATGGCTAGGTTCAGGCTGATGGAACAATTCATGGACGATGATGTCTATGAAGTATTGACAGATCAACCCAAACACGACAGTGATGGCGATACAATTCCCGGCTTACAGTCCGTGTCAGATTCGAGCAATGAAGATGATGAGGAGGAAGAACGACTCATCCAGGACTACTTGGTGAATAAGGAACCAAGTATTGCTGAGACAGAAGATGAACCCAAGAAGGAAGTGCTGTTAGCCCCGCCGCAGGCCTTCAAGCAGATGTACTCATTCCTGGTCAGGGACAGCGAAGAGAAACTGTCTCTGGTTGAAATGGAGGAAGGACCTAGGTGGTGACTAGGTCACGCCGCAGCCCGTAAGACCGAAGATCTCTTAGAGAGTATGCAGCCCTATCCAGGAGACCCTGCTAACGTATTACAGTTCAGAGGCAAGCAATTTCAGGCCTATCAATACATTAGTGGGGAAATACTGATACACAATTGAGTATTTGATACTCTAGATGGCCTTGAGAAAAGGAGAGCGATGAGCGCTACCTTTAAGCTAGGTCACTGGTATGCAAACCTCCATCACAAGCGCACAGGTGCCCTGTATGAGGAACAAGCGGTGTTCCAAACCTGCTATATGATAGATGTAGTGAGTTGGAATGCCCGCAAGGTCCTTGAGTCCGGCATACCTTATCCAGGAGAAGGTGGACAACTGGTACAGCGTCACCACCGCTTTGACGTAATAGAGAAGGATGATACATTTGAGATCCTCAATAACCATCTGGAAAGAGTAACTCTAATCGATCCACAGCATCTCAAGAACCCACGATTTGATTTAGTGTCCTGGTACCGCAAAAGGACACTCGAGGGATGTCAGCGGCCTGCCAACCCAGCAACCATTGTTGAACACAAAACAAAAGCTGTTGACTTATTCGGGCAACAGGTACCAATAGGAACTTACCCAGCAATCCAACGTAACTCAGGGCAAGTCAAGGACCTGTTGCGGATGGTATCCAAACCATTGGTTATTGTGGTAAAAATAAATGATGAACCAGCACGAGCACTGGTAGATTCTGGCTCCCTCGGGGACTTCATATCAAGCACCCTAGTTCAGCAGCTCTTGATCAAAAAGAAGGAGCTCGCTTCCCCCATCCCTGTCCAATTGGCAGTACAGGGGTCACGATCGCGTATTAATTATGGGGCCACCGCTAAGTTTGATTACCAGTCAATAAGCGGAAACCGATACTTTGATGTAATCAACTTATCGGGCTATGACCTCATCCTAGGCACCCCCTGGCTATTCCAACACAGGGTATCCTTCAGGATTAATCCTTCATGGGTAATCATAGAGTCATCAAACCCTTTGCCCTTGGAAGGAGGCAGAGTCTTGCAACTGGCCTCCCGAACAATGGAACTATATCAAGAGAACTTAGAAGGGATCTGAGAGGAACTAAGAAACTACGCGGCACCTCTTTGCAAATCGGCAAGTGAAACTCCCTTGCCACCACTTCGGGTGATCAACCACGAGATCAATCTAATCAATCCTCATAGAATATACCCGTGGCATCCCTCCTAGTGCCCCGAAGCAATGCGAGCCCAATGGACCGAGAAGCGCAACACCTACATAAGGAGTGGGCATTGGAAGGTGACGAGCAACGGGAATACAGTACCCATGATGCTCATACCAAAGCCTGGTAAGCCAGGAGAACCTCCACGGCTGCGAACCGTATTTGACCTGCATGCACGTAACGCCAACACAGTAAAACAATCCTCGCCATTGCTGGATATTGACGGAATATTGTGTCGTGCCTCAAAAGGTCGGTACTGGTCCATCCTTGATGGCAAGAATGCATACGAGCAGATTCAAATTGTGCTGGAACATGTGGAACTTAGCGCCGTGACTACCCCAGATGGAAACATGGTTAGCAATGTAGTACAACAGGGTGACTGTAATGCACTGGCCACTTATCAGGCCTTAATGAACCATATATTTTCTGCATATATCGGTCGCTTCTTGGACGTTTATCTTGATGATATAATCCTTTACTCCAATACACTGGGAGAACATGTCAAACACGTTAAATTAGTGATAGACATACTATGCCAAGAGAAACTGTACCTTGGAAAAGACAAACTCCAATTTCTATGCCCGGAACTTAAGATCCTGGGCCGCATCGTGGACGATAACGGGATCCACATGGACCCCAACAAAGTCAACGCCCTGATCAAGTGGAAGACACCCACTGATTGTGACCTTCTTTGGGGCTTTCTTGGAGCCGCAGGCTACCTTGCAGATGATATTGATTGTGTGAGGATACCTATGGGAGTGCTACATCAGTTCACGGGAGACACTGTATCCTTTCATTAGAAATATACACACCAGCGCATGTTTGAGGACGTAAAGCACTTAGCCTCACAATGCCGCAATTACCATTGCCGGCCCTTGGACTATGGGAAATTGGCTGCCCCGATCAACCTGGTAACCAATGGATGTGTTACAGGGATTGCTGGGGTAGTCAGCCAGGGCAAGAACTGGAAGGAAACCAGGGTTGCAGCCTTTTACTCTGCCAAGTTGAATTCAGCGCAGCAAAACTACCCCGTGCATGAGATTGAAATGCTTGTGGGGGTCGAATCCATGCTGAGGCACCACAACATACTCCAGGGCACTCGGTTCCAGTGGTATACCGACCATAAGGGCCTGGTCACCCTGTTACAACAGAAGAACCTGTCCAGGAGGCAGGCACAATGGATTGAGAAAATCTCTGAATTTGACTTTCAAGTTCTATATGTACCGGGTGCAGAGAACATCCTCTTGGACGCGCTTTTGCGTATTTACTCTAACGACACACCAGAAACAGTGTGAGCACAAAGCGAATACACCTATCATGACGTGACCTCCAACAACTGTAAGGGGAACGCTTAACGTCTGCGGAACTCCTTCCACAGAGCCAGCGAGCACTGGTGACAAGTGGGAGTCAAGCAGACATAGAGGCAGGCAAGAGTCAAGCAAGGGACCAGCAAGGCTAACCGAGCGGTCAGACGTCACTAGAGAGCTTACAGTGGGTTCGGTGTGTAGGCCAGAAGAACACTGCTATTGTTCAGCCTGGGAATATTCTATCCACAGGCTGCCTATATATATTACATTGGTGGCTGTGCTATTACTAATACTGTTTACTAATTGGGCCCTGGTATGTAAAGGAGTATGACTAACAATAATTGATGCTGAGTAAGGTCCATGCATATGACTCATCAAGGCTGACTACTAAGAGACAGAAGGGGAAAGGGTGGGCCGAGTGGCTGGTCAGATCTGCTAGGAATAGGCATATCGTCGGACTAAGCTCAGAGTAGAGTTGGACATGGTCCGGAGACTGGTCTCCTGACAACAACGCCCGAGGAGAACACATGGTTTCTATGCCCCTGCTCATTGGTAAGAAGGGTGAGTATGCCGACTTGATTAAACCGGTAGTACCAATCGGTGTCAAGGCACACACATCCACAGAGTTGCAGGGTTTGAACCTAAGCCAATTAGACAATGATCAGCAGGAACCAGTCGCCACCTACTGCGCCTGACCAACGAAAGTGTCAAAAGACACGCAGGACACGATGGACCAGGACCAAGCGTCAGACCGCCGCAGAGAACACAGCGGAGAGCACAGCCCAGGATTCCATGCTGAAGGACCCTCAGCAACGGAAGGAGGGCAAGGGTACAGGGGAGAAACTAACCATACGCCTACTCGCTCAAAAGGCAAAGGGCGATGACACAACAAGCTGACGATGAGTCAAGTAAGGAAATAGAAAAGGGATTAGACCAATAACTAGTTTTGTGGTCAAACCAGCTCGCTGAACTAACAAAGCAACTGCAACCCGTATCACTGGAAGAAAGACTAGCCAGAGGGTGTGAATCTATTGACCTGCTGGAGAGCATTCATAATAGATACGCCGACGATCCGGCCTTTGCAAACATTGTAAAAAGTCCTAAGGACTATAAAAACTTCAAACTCACAGATGATCAGCTACTATACCTCAAAACAAACAAGAATAGAGTACTTTGTGTCCCGCTGGTAATGATCGCTGGACAAAGTATCAGAGAGATCATAATATCTGAAGCTCACTCACTGTTAGCTCACTTGGAGGCTCGAAAGACACTAATGTACCTATGCAACCACGTATGGTGGAAAGGGGTTAGCAGTGATGTACATGCTTACTGCAAAACATGCGTAGTCTGCTGCCAAAATAAGTCATTGAATCAATGACCCTATGGATTACTAAACCCATTACCTGTACCTACACAACCATGGGAAGTAATTGGAATTGATTTTGTAGGACCATTTCCAGAGTCTAAAGATAGGAATTCAACATATGACCAAATCACAGTGATCATCAACTTACTGACTAGTATGGTACATCTGGTACCTAGTATGACCACATACACAGCTGAACTTGTATTTGCGGAAGTATACAAGCATCATAGCCTACCAAGGGCCATAGTCAGTGACAGAGACTCATGGTTCACTAGCCTATTCTGGATGCACCTTAACTCATTGATTGGTACCCAATTAAGGATGTCAACGGCCTACCATCCCAAAACAGATGGCACCACTGAACGCGCTAACCGCACAATAACTCAGATGATAAGAATCTGCGTAGGATCAGCTCATTGAGACTGGGTATTTAAATTACCTGCCATTGAGTTCGCAATTAACTCAGCCCGATCTGACAGTATGGGCTATGCACCATTTTTCCTAAACACGGGTCAAATGCCGAGGTCTATGGTTTGGGATACACCCTCCAAGACTGAGTTCCCTGGTGTGCGAGTCTTTGCACAGAGGCTGAAAACAGCAATCATAGCAGTCCACAATGCCATTTTGATGGCCCGTGTAAAGCAGGTTAGAAACGCCAACCAAAAACGCCAGGAGGTCCTCTTCAAGGAAGGAGACTTTGCGTACGTGTCAACAAAAAATATGAGCTTCCCTAAGGGCATGCCACATAAACTGATCCCCAAGTTTGTGGGTCCCTATTTACTTCTCATGGACTATGGCAACTGCTCGTTTAAAGTACAACTACCTGCTCACATGCTGAGACGGGGAATACATAATGTGTACCACGCTTTTCTCCTATGCATACACCATCCCAATGACGATTGTTGATTCCCGGGCAGGCTGTACTCACAACTGATAGCAGAATCAGAGCCCGAACACAAGACAGAATGGGCAGCGGATAAAATCATTGCTCATGCAAGATCTGGTAACGACGCAATCTTCAAGGTACTCTGGCGGGCAGGGGACAAAACGTGGTTACCCTACGACCAGGTACAAGATCTAAATCTGATCCAGCCTTATCTTGAAGCTCTAGGGGTAACCAACTGGGCAGACCTGCCAGATGGGACCGGTAAACCTCCAGTCAACGACCCTCAGATTAATTTGGGAATGATCTGACTCGAAAATTATTTAAACCCTCATGACACTCATTGCAACTTGTCCAGTCAACTTAAGACAGCCCACAATCATTTACCTCCAACTTCTCAACAACTGCCACAGCCCTACAACCATCCTTTGACTTGCTATCCTATTATGCACTACCGCCCCAAGAATCACTATGAAAAACACCCCTTACTCCATGTACGATCCGACGGCATGATACAGCTCAACGCAATGGACCCCGGCCTCGTAGTGCATCCTCTGCAGCTGGTGGAGTATGTCAAATTCAACAAAGCGGTACGCCAAAAGGACACCATCGCAAGTGCTCACATGCCTTCTGGCTACAACAAATTTGCTACCGCTTATAACCTCACCAAGGGCAACAACCTGTGCAAATTTGTTACCTGGGGTACCATGGCATACAACCTTGACAGCTTTGCAATCCCCGCTAGCCTACTCAAATTCCCCTTTGTTGACACATGTTATCACGATTTCATGGTCTTCGGATTGATTTTCAAAAGCGGAGAATTAGACATGGACAGGTGGGAAATGATGAAGAATGCCATCCTCTGCCCCCATTGTGAGGCTGTCTGCTACCAGGCTCGAGCCAAGTCTCGTCGGCAAGAGAAGGCTCGAAAGAAGCAAAGGCAAGAGGAAGCAGAATCTCACCTGGAGGGTTTTTACTTAGGCTGCCCCACCATTGCGGGACCAAGCTACTTGAGCCAGGAGTACCGTCGCACTCGTCCTAACCCCTCTCCCACTCCTGTCATCCAAGAGCAGCTCATTACCTCAGATCACGATGCCAAAGGTGTCGAAGACAATGAAGAAATGCACGAAGAACCTCCTTCGGCCTAGGAAAATCATTCATAACCCCAGCCTGCACACCATTCCTTTCCTATTACAATGTGGCAGTCTGAAACCCATTACACACTCATTTTATTTATTTCGTCAGAATCCTTTAGGTACCTCTCCTTCCGTTTGTGTTACCTGGAGAGCGTATGTAGCGACAGTACCTTTTACCTTCCTTATCTGTCACCTCCTTATCTTTCGGATCTCATTGGGTACCTCTCTGCACAGTTACTAAATTGGATTACTTGCTGGCTATGGTATAAAAGGACCACATAGAATACCTGGTAGCCAGTTCCTTTGTAATACAGAGCTTACACCCCTTCTGCTCTTTGCAAAGTCTCTTGTTTTCTCATGTGACCTCACTGTGACCCTCACGCTGCAGTTACAAGAAAATTGCTCAGCCTCCAACATCTATGGCAGATACTACATTACAGGCCCAGCTTATGCAGTTACAAATTTAGCAAATGCTTTTCATGGGTTTACTTGGCCATGGCTCTCCAGATCAGATGTCAAGACTTGGTTTTGCCCCATTTCTGCCTCCTTCCTCTCCCTCCACCACAAAATATGTAGCAACCAATGACATACATAGCTCTTGAAAATCTATCCCTTCAAGATTGGCTCAAGCAATTGGATATCAATTCTGTTTATGGTAAACTCAATCTAAATTATTCTCAATTTGGAGAGCTTCTTTTAAATGGTCTCTATGAATTGAGTGATATTGCAGATTTGTTGGTAGAAAAGCTTTTGAACTTGGTGAAAGAAAGCTTAATTTTGAAATTGCTAATCATCTCATTCATTATGCAAAAGAGGACTATATTACATATAAAAAATGTTCACATTCTAAATAAGTAATTAGTTTAAATATCTACAATTTTCATAAAATCCAGCAGAATTTGCCAGTGTGATAGAATATGCTGCTTCTAATAAGTGTATATTGTTGGTAATTAATAAGCTCATGTGATGGAAATATGCCAAATAGACTTTAAATCTCTTATTATGTCAACTGATAGACAGATTTTGTAGTAGCTATGTGCTTCTCAGCACTTGTAACACCATGTGCTCTGCTTTTTTTTTTGCTGAGTTCTCTGTCTGATTTTTCAACACAAGTGCTAAGCATCTTACAAGTACCTTGAGTGTCTCATCTTTGCCCATCAGAGGCTGAAATCCATTATTTGGTTGTTTACCTTGTCCTTTTTGCCCCCTAAAGACCAAAATTTGTCACCCACCCCTTGGAGGCCAAAATCCACTTTGTGTTGCAAGCACAAAATCTTGCAGAGATCTTTTTACTCCACCAAACTTATTGCTTTCTTTTTTTTGTTACTCTCTACTTTTATTTTCTCTCTGGTTGTTGTCATATCAGCATCATTGGATGGTTTTATTTGGTTTTCCCACCTCTCTTATAGGAATCATGTTGAATAGTCAATGCACATAAAGGCTGTGATGATTTATTAGGGTTATTGGAATGTGTTGGAGGAGAAGATGTTGTTGGAGAATTTGACAAATGAGGAGTTGAAGAAGGCTAAGGTAAGGATGGTTAAGGCTAGGGTGCTATTGATTCTTGGTGTGGAAGATGCTCAACTTTTTTTTTTATATCAATTATTGTGCCTTGAATGCTTAGTGCTCATTTTACATATTACATCCAATTGTATGCTAAGCTACAAGATCCATGGAATCCCTGTCCCTCCATGGATGTTCAACTTACTCATATAACTGATTACAACTCCTATGTCATCTGAAAGAACCTTGGTAAGATTTATTGTGCCCATGGTTTTAGCAGTTGTCTTGTGCTTTGCTGTACCTTTATTACCACTTCTATAAAGTCAGACCAAACTATAGAGGCCTGAATTGGAGAAGTCTGCTCCCTGCTAACTATCTTCCTACTATTGACATTTCTGTTTCTGATGAGAACATCATTGTTGTTTTTATTGCTGGCCTTCCTCTTTTTTACAAGACTGTCATCATCTTTCTCAATGCTGTTGACTCCAAGGACCTCACTCTCAACTTTGTTATCACCTGCTTAGTCAATGAAGAAAGTCATCAGCATCTCACTTGTCCTATTGTTACATCCAAGCCAGAGAAAAAATCTGGTGGAGGTGCTATAGTTGCAATGAAAAAGAAAAAGCCTAGTTCTTCTACTATTTGCCTCTATTATAGAGGGCTTGGTCACTTTGCCACCTCTTGTGAAGTTAGGCTGAAGCACTTCAAAGCAATGGATGCAAAATTTGCAAGTATTGCTATCTTTCCTGATGGTGAAAATGATGAGGTCAACTATGCTTTTTAGCTTGAAAAGAAGCATACTGCTGATATGGTGGCCCTCATTGAGTGAGAACAGCAAGCTCAAAAAAATAACAAACAATGTTTGTTATGAGCTTAAGAAATGCTCTGACTAAGCTGAAAACTGTAAGCAAGGGTAAAGATGGCCAAAAATTGTAGGCCAGGCTCACTGGACAACTCTATGACCTCACTCCACTGAGAAAACAGTTTAAAACAACATCAGACACAATGAAAAAGCCTCAGATTAAGAATTGATCTGGCTGAAGATAACCAAGATAGTGGCAATGCAAAGAAGACAATGAGATCACAGATTACTGATCCAGGATCAAAAGTCTGATTGCATCAAGCTGAATGCCAACGTAGTGGCTGTGCAAAGAAGACAATGAGATCATGGATTACTGATTCAAAATCAAAAGAAAGTCTGATAATATCAAGCCAAATCAATGGCTATGTCAAGCAACTTCAAAGCTCATATCACTACATACTGATACACTACCCTTATGCCTACACCAAACACAAACCGACACTACACTAGCCTCTCTAAACATGTGTGAAGAGGCTTGACAGCCAAGGAAGTGACAGAAAAAAGGGAAAAAGGAACTGAGATTCAACAACCACTATAACCAACAACCAGGCTTGGGTACATCCTAACCAGCCCAATTAATATAGTTAACACAAGGACATAAGCTGGTTCATGCATGAAGCACAAAATATATAAAGGAGGGATGTGCAGGAGGAAGAGGCAAGCAATCAGCATGCCATGGCTCAGAATCCCTAAGAAGTAGATATCTTAGGCCCACAAGCATGTAAAATTGACTTCACAGGTCTTTGTTTATTTTAAATAAACTAGTTTTGTTTGAACTTTACAAAGTACTTTAAAGCATTTATTATGTATGAATCCAAAGTAACTTTTAAAATCAAACAAAATCATTCAAATACCAATCTAAAAGTATGTGTGCATGTGATAGAGCCCCACAGAACTCACAAATAGTAAAATAAACTACATTGGATGTTTATATTCAACAAGTTAAACTTACATTTTGTATCACTGCTATAAGCATTTTGTTTGAAGAGAAGTGTTGAGGATAACAAGCTCATGTGATGGGTGAAACATATCAAACAGACTTTAAATCTTATTACATCAACTAATAGACAGATCCTGTAGTAGTTACATGCTTCTCAGTACTTGTAACACTATGTACTCTGCTTTTTTTGCCAGGTTCTCTATCTGATTTTCTAACATATAAGTGTCATCTGACACATCAAAATCATTTTTTGCTAGTTCTCCTAAACAACAAATATATGTTTGATTGCAGAAAAGACAAGTTCTATAGGATTTTAGTTGAAAGAGTATGGTGGCAGAAATATGTAATATATTCCTCTAATAAAAATGAGATCATGAATAGAGAGTATTTGCAATGGGGTTTTTGAGAATTTTGGTCTTTGAATTTCATCAAAATTTAG
>QLOM01004017.1:47331-59819 GCA_003313785.1 Termitomyces sp. MG148 | reverse complement strand
AAAAAAAAAAAAAAAAACTTAACCGCCGACAGGCTCGATGGTCCTTGTATTTAGCCAACTTTGACTTTTCATTGCACCACAAACCTGGGCATGGGCAAGCTGGATGCACTTTCTAGGCGAGCTGATCATGGCTCAAGAGCTAGCGACAATGACAATATTGTACTCCTGAAGCCAGAGCTCTTTGCCATCCGTGCTCTAGAGGGTGTAGTTGGCCAGGGAGAAGAAGTAGGCATCCTTCAAGACATCCGTCAAGGTAACCGGGAGGGCGCTCAAGAAGATCTGGTAGCCAAGGCTGCTCTGGCCTTGCATGCTCAAGAGAGAACTGGAGTAAAGTCAGTCTGCACTGATGAGTGGTCTTTGGAGAATGGTCTTCTCACCTTCCGGAGACGCATTTATGTTCCCAACCTACCTGACCTCTGGAGGCGGATTGTCGAGCAGCATCATGATTCTCGGATTGCAGGCCATCCCGGCAGATGGAAGACACTGGAGCTGGTCTCTTGGAATTACTGGTGGCCTCAGATGTCACAGTATATTGGCTCTTACACCTCCACCTGTGATCTCTGTCTGCGAACTAAACCTCGTCATCAGCCTCCTATGGGGCAACTTCATCCCTTACCTATCCCAGCTGAGCATTGGAGTGTGGCCTCAGTAGACTTCATTGTCGAGTTACCAGATGCTCACGGATATGATGCAATCATGGTGGTAGTAGATCTCTGTGGCAAGCGGGCCTACTTCATTCCAACACATACTACCTGCTCTGCCATGGGTGCTGCTAACCTGTATCAGAAGCATGTCTGGAAACTCCATGGATTGTCAGATGCCTATGTTTCAGACCGTGGACCTCAGTTTGTGGCAGAGTTTACCAGAGAACTGTATCACCTTCTCCAGGTCAAACTCCACACCTCCACTGCCTATCACCCTCAGTCTGATGGCCAAACCAAGCATGTCAACCAAGAGCTAGAACAGTATCTTTGGCTCTTCTGCAATGAACAACAGGATGACTGGGATGACCTATTACCAGAGGCAGAGTTCCAATACAACAATCATGTACATGCTGCCACCCAGATGTCTCCTTTCCTTCTGAACACTGGTCGACACCCTCGAATGGGTTTTGAGCCTCGTGGACGACCTTCAGAGAATAAAGCTGTCAATGAGTTCCTAGATCGGATGAAGGCTGCCCAAGAGGAAGCCAAGGCAGCCTTAGCTAAGGCAAAGGATGACATGGCCCACTATTATGACCGTGGACGAACTCCAGCCTCCAAGTACAAGCCTGGAGATCGAGTCTATCTGGATGCCTCTGACATTGCTACCACTCAACCTTCTCAAAAGCTTTCTCATTGCCGTTTAGGACCCTTCCCTATAGTAAGGCAGGTAGGCCCTCCAGCCTATCAACTCAAGCTGCCTAGTGGAATGAGCCGGCTCCATCCAGTCTTCAATGTGGTGAAGCTTTCTCCTGCACCAGATGATCCAATTCCAGGTCAACGTCCACAGCCACCACTACCTCCAGTTCTTGTAGACAACAGGGAAGAGTATGAAGTGGAACAAATCCTAGACAGTGTAGTACTTGGTTAGAGTATTACTGATAGTTCTGGGGCTTTCTTGAAGTCTTAGAAAGTTACTGCAAATCCACACTGTTGCTTGATGATAACTTGGTGTTTGAGGGTTACTTTTCAAAATATATAATACTTTGAAAGGTAGAGGTTCTCAACAAACTCCAGCCTAAGTGATTCACTCCCTGGGAACCACCAAGCCTTTGCCTATCAATAGCCTCTGAGGTTTTTAACAAACTCTAGCCTAAGTGATTCACTCCCTGGGAACCACTGAGCCTTTGCCTATTAATTGCCTGATTATTCTCTAATTTACCTAGCCTATTTATACTTTTTCCTACAGTGCACAGACCACCCCTACACATGACCTTTTGTTCTAGACTTTTCCAGCCTCTCTGACATAACTGCTATTCCAATTTCCCTTTTTGGCCATTGTCTTGGTGCCACCAGTCAGTTCCGGAATCCATCATTCTTCTTTGCTGTTTTTAGCTTTTCTTTCCCCATTTGACTCTGCTCCATTTGCTCTTGCCCCATTTGCTCTTGCCCCTTCTGTTCCTGCCCCTTTTGTCTGGCTTCCATTCATAAGTATTCTTTTTCCCCTTTTATCTCTTCCCTGCATTCCATGCTTCTTCCTTCTTCCTCCATTTAGCTATGCCCCATTGGGTAGTGGTAGATCTGCTTCTTTGATCCAGATCATCACAATCTGATCCCAATTTCGATGCCTCTGCCAGCCCCCATGCTTCCCCTCCCCATTACAGTGACTGACTATTATTGATTTGATGACTCTGAGCTGATCCCTTGTCCTTTTACTGTACTTCCTGTGTATTTATTGTGGTGTTTTTGGGAATATACTTTTGTAGAGACTGCTACCAGGAGGCTTACAGTTTTCAGCCTGTATATTGAAGGTTTATTTTGACTTCTGGTGCATGTTTTGTCTCTGAATGCTGTACAGCATCGTATCAACAGTTGACTCTTCAGAAACAAGCTTCAGTTCAAGGTCAAGTGGAAGGGCTATGGAATTGAAGACATCTCTTGAGAGCCACAAGAAAATGTCCATGCTCCTGCCTTAGTCCAGGAATTCTACCAACAGCACTCTAATGCTCCCTGGGCAATCAGAGGCATCTACTCTCTTTCCAAGGTTGACCAGGTGGTCCAAAATTACTTCTACCCAGCGCGTCGAGACGCCGCACTCTAGAGGGGGAGTGATGTCAGGGGACTCCTCATTTTTCCCTTCTTCCACTCCTTATTCTTTCATTCTTCCTCTATTTATTTCCCTATTTCTGCTGTCATTCTTTTACTTTACTGCTTCTATTCTTTCAACACTATCTATTGGTACTATTCTCAGCCCTTGAGGTGCTCTGGTTCTTTAGTTATCATTCAAACAAGTGTAGCCAACGCTTCCAGAGGCTTAGTCATCTCGAGGCTAGCCTCCAAATTACTAAGCAAGTCACATGAGACATGTGCATGACCTCTGGCAATGGCAATTTCCGAGTTTTTGATTATTTTTGGAGATTTTCCTTTTTTAGATTATAAATTTTATTGCGGCTTTTATCATGCTATACAGTTACTTCCCATGCTTCTGGAGCCTTGGAAGTGTCACTCCTGGCATAGGGAATCCCTAGACTTGTTCTCTTTGGATTTCCCTCTGCCAGGTGAGTAGTTATTGTTGTATTACCTATATATACTTTTGATTTCCCTCTGCTAGCTGTGTGACTGAGCCATAGCCTCCAGAGGTCGCCCTTACAGGTAGGTCTTTTGGCTCAGTTCCTGGATCTTGTAGCCAACTGCATACAAATGGTAACAAGTTGTCCCAGTCCGCTCTTTCACCTCCTTTTCTGTGTTCCAAATAGGTTTGTGTGTCCTCTACTCTCTCTTCAGATGAATCCTCTGGTAACAATGGCCTTGACATAGCTAATACAGCTACTGGGTCTATATTGTTCCCTACAGATCCTTCTGACACCGCTTTTCTCAACTCCTGCTCTTGAGTCCTTGCTTGACTCAACTCCTTTGCGAAATCAGCTACCTCAGTGGCTATTAATTGCAAGTATCCACCTCGAATGTCAATCTGATCAGCAAACTCCTCAAGCTTCAAAGGTTCCCAGTCTTCCCATCCAGGTACTTGGTGTTCCTTGTCTGGATATTCAAAACCCATTGACTTTGGCTCATCCATTAACTCTGGATCAACTGGTGCGTATTCCTCATCTCCAGGATACTTGAGTCGCCTGGATAAACCATCTACACTGAAGGTTTTCCCTGGCACATGCCTCAAGGTGAAGTGATAGAGTAATACGTCTTCAATCCATCTCATGATAGTAGCATTAGGGCCTACTCCAGGATTGCTTAGCATTCCTTTCAAGTATTTGGCATCTGTTTCTACTATCAACTTCCTACAACCAACCAACCAATATTTGTTGGCTTGCAAGGCTCTCATTAAGCCATATAGCTCTTGCTTTGGCTGAGAAAACCTTGCCTCCCTTGCATTCAAGGTTATAGATCCTAGCTTTGCACAAGTGCGTTGCTTTGGGTCTTCTGGATCTTCTTGGAAGATGCCAAAACCTACAGCCATCCAAGAAGTGTCCACTGACAACACTACAGCCCCTTCTGACTCATAGTCAATTGGTTTCAAAGGAGCACTTTCTGCTAATAGCTCTTTCATTGTAGCCATAGCTACTCGTTGCTCTTTTCCCCAAGTGAAAGGTACACTGTTTTGTGTTAGCTTGTTGATAGGTGCAGCCACTTTAGCATAATTCTTAATGAATGTTCTGAAAGTGCCACATGTCCCTAAGAACGAGCGTACTTCTGACTTGTCTCTGCAGTCACCCCAGCCCATAACAATTGCAAATCGTTTGGTTTCTGGTTTCTGTCCTTCATAAGAACATCAGTGACCAACCACCACAATCTCATCAGCACATACTACTGACTTCTTCCCAGAGAAAGTCCCTCCAGCATATTTGATTCTTTGTAACACTCTATTCACATTGTGTAGATGTTCCCATACAAATCTTCTAATGCCTGGGTTTTCTGGTATAACTTCACAACTACCATCTGGCAATTCATACCTAGTAGAAGGTCCCCTGACTGCTACATCATCAATGTAAGGCCAAGTCACATGTGGGATCTCATCTTTCAAGATAGACATAATGTCATCATGAAAGATTGGTACTGAATTAGTCCAGCCCATTGGGAGAGTTACCAACCTCAGTGCACCAAAGGGTGTCTGAAAGGTGGTGTAGTCCCTTGATCGTACATCCAACAATCTCTCATCATATCCAACATATAAGTCAAATATTCCTCCACAGACCCTTCCTGAGAAGTGACTAGCCAATTTCTCAGTTGCTGGTGGCAACCCAGAGTGAGCAATGGTCACTTTATTCAAAGGTTCCAGGCTGTGGACTATCCTCAAGCTCTCTCCATCCTTCTTCAATACCATAAACCATTGGGATCGGTATGAAGAATTAGAGGGCTCATAAACTCCTGCCTCAATCTTCTGTTTGATCATTTTACAGATCCTATCACGAAGACCTGGGGCAATAGGAATATTCTTCAATACCCAAGGGGTGTGAGGTACAACAGGCATTATTATAGGAGGGAAGAATTCCTCCTTAAGCCTTCCTCTTTGAGAATCATCCCATGCAAATGCCTCATTCTGTAACATCATCAGATGATGTACTGCTTTCATCTCTTCTGGCCATAAGAAACCATCATCATGTGCTTGATCAATGATTTCTTTACATTCAGCCATATACCTTCCTGTGGATTTGAACTCTGGTGGATTGGGATCCAACTGTGGCATATTTGCCAATGGGTCTCCAGTAATGCACCTTTCAATTCTAAACTCTTCAGGAGAGGTTCCTAGCACAGGCCTCACCTTCTTATCCACAGGTTTGTATTTCTTAGAAAATACTTGTGCAGTTTCCCCCACACCTGCTTCTAACTTTAGGTTTTCTTCTTGTGCTATCAACTCCTCAAGACTGTCTGGTATTTGAGATAGTTGCCCATTCAAATATGCAGACAAAGCCTTCTGCTCTTTCTCTCCAAGCTCCTTGCTTGCTGTAAAGGCATGCAAGTACACATCCCTTAACTCCTCTTTCCTAAACCCTTCTTGTTTCACCACATAACCTGTCACCACTAATTCTCCTTCTTGAGTCTCAGCTAGGCTCAGTGCCACCTCTCCCTGATCATTGATCAGTTCATCAAAACTCAAAATTTTGCTTCTGCTGCAATCTCACTCTTGGGTACCTTCCCTCTTTCAATAGTGGGCAAGACCATCCGTCGACCAGTGTTTGGATCACAGATAGTGATGATTGCACTACCATCCTGCAGATTTTGAATATTGCTTTCTGTCAAGGTGTCAAATGGACGCCTTAGCAAGACAGTATAAGCTGGTTTTTCAAAGATATGCACTTGGAGGTAGATAGTGAAGCCTTCAGCAAAAGTGAATGGTACATTGCAAGCTAAGCCCACTGACTCATTGACCTGCTGATTAGCACTCTCCATCCTCAGTCTTATGTCTGGGTCCCAAGTTAGTCCTAGCAAGAAAGCTTCCTCTAATGCCATACAGACTATTTGAGAACCGCTGTCCAGAATTGCTTCTGCTGAACCTCATTTATTAATAACTGGGTTCAGAGACCTTAAGACTTGTAACTCCCTAGCCACATAGACTACTACGGGCTTTTCTCCAGGAGGAATACTTTCTAGATATGTTGCCACACAGTCTTGGTGTACAACTGCTCTAGTCGGTAATCCCTCTTGTGTCCCATCAGCAATGAAGTAAGTCGCCAATGGTAGATCATTAATGTCTATTTTATTGGAGTCTTTCTCCACTGCTACTAAGTGTTGGCTGGCAGCCTTCAGAATGTTTGGTTCTTTAGGTCTAAGTGGTTTTGGTACTAGCTTTTCTGCCATAGCTGCCCTTAAACCTGGTGTTACATCTAGTAACTCCTTAGTGGTAAAAAGTGCTGGTGTTTCCAACAACTTGTCAACCATTCTCTCCAACTTCTTGCGAGTTCCTTCAACCAACTCCTTGCCAGTGTTCTGCACTGTCACTCTGTGCTCTTCATTTAAAGCTGGTACCTTCTCAAAAGGCAAATCCAACTTTGGTGCCACTTGGTGAGGAACCCTCACTGGTAGCTTTTCTTTCCAGGATTTTCCAAATGGTCTCTCAGATAGTGAGGAGATTCCTGGTTGAGGTAACTCCTTTCTTACTACCTTCCTTGAGTCCTTTAAAAATCCTGACTTTGACCTTGCGGTCTCCCTTCCACATTTCCCATACTCCTTGTATTTATCAACACTGACAACAATTCAGTCATTTTATTGAAGCCTTTTTCCAGCTCCTCTAAGCAATCTGAATCACCGTGTTGAATCCTCTCTAACATGTCATCCCTTGTGTCCCTTGCTGCATTGACATAAGTAGAGTAAGTGGGAGTCTCTGGTGCCTCTTCAGACCATCCAAAGTACAATCCGACTTGCTTGTCATGCAACTGGACTACTCTATCATGGGGTGACACACTGGCAGGTTCCTTTGGCAAAGGAGCCCTGTTAGGCATTCTTGTTTGCCCATCTACCAGTATGACCCATTGCTTCTGCATGTCTTCTTTGACATGTTCACAATCCATTATCCTATGTCCTGAGCCCCAGCAGTAGAAACAATAGATGTTTCCTCCAGGTGCTGGAAGCATAGCTGGAGTGTTCCTCTCTGCTGTTATTCTGCCATGATTATTGACATTTAGAAAGGTGTTTCGCATGTCCATTTGTGTACTTTGCAGAGCTTGCATAGCACTATGAATGCTGCCAACTTGTTTGCCAATAGTCACTACAGAGTCCTGTAAGTGGGCCATCTTTTCTTCTACTTCTTCCTCTTTTACTGGGGTACTGGTAGTCTCCTTGACTGTTCTCCCTCCAGCTGCCCTCCTTACAGATGTGCCATCTACCAGGGCTGCCACCACTGTCAACACTTCTGACAAGTCATACTTGTTATCTTTGTGACGGTTTCTAGTAGCATCCCGGTAATGCCCATACTTGTAAATCAATCTCTCCTCTATCATGTCAGCCAGAGCTGGGGTGAAACAACTCATGAACTTTTCTACTAATGAGCCATTTCCTATGACTTGGTCCAATTTCTTGGCTTCAGCCCGGAACTTTCTCATTAGAGAATAGATTTCTGTTGCATCGCTTTGGCTCAAACGAGCATGCTCATGGCAAATGCGGTCCAAATTAGCCACACTCTCCTTATTATCGACTGCTTCTGGATAGGACTCTTGGACTTCCTTAACAAAGGCCTCCCAAGTCTGTCCATCTTCATAGGCATCGAATCCTAACCACTCCTGCTCTGTCTGAGCATCCACATATTCCAGTACTTTCTTCTTTCTATCTCTATCCCCTTGTATACCAGCTCCTTCAAACAGTGATTCCATCCTCTGTAAAAACCTATGAACCTCTGAAGGCTCAGTATGTCTAAACTTTGGAGCATCTCTGCTATCTGGAATTGGCATTCTAATTCTGTTTGATTGCTCCATTGTCCTTGTCTCACTAGTTGACACAACAGCCGAAGACTTGGATGTAATTGGGGTAGATGTGAGCTTCTCTGTGCAAAGTTTTTGCCTTTGAAGGACACTATCTGGATCAGGTAGACTGACAAGAGTACTTTTGTTAGAAGCACAAGTCTCCTTTTTTTTAGGTGTTATAATAGTTTTTGCCTTTGATTTATTAACCGCAGGTGACCTAGGCCAAGACCCAGGTGGTCCGAAACTAATGTTTCTTTTTGGTTTTTGGACTCCCAAGGGAGATCCAACAAGTGTTTGTTTTTGGTACTAAAGCCCCTTATAGTGGGCTCCAGATAATAGACATGACACAAGGTTTCCCATAAAAGCAAGCAGCACTTGTTGGAATTGAACCAACGACCTCTTGGGTATGCACTTCTTTTTGATGCTCTAACCACTGAGCTAAAGCGCTGACTTACTTTTAGATCAAGTAGCCTAAGCAATTCACTCCCTGGGAATGCCAAGCTACTCAATCCGAGGTTCAATTATACTGGTGCACTAGAGGGGTGGCGTATCACTATCTTGGGCCGTTAATAGTGATTTCCAGAAACTGAGGCGGCGCATATGTTCTGTGTGAACTGGACGGTTCGGTGCTACACCAACCTGTAGCAGCATTTTGCTTGATCCCGTACTTCCTGAGAGAGTGCCTCAAGCTACCAGACACAGCCTTAGATATTGATACAGCATGGTTGCAGGAATTGGAAGAATCTGACCTACTGGACAATGAGGACGGAACAACAGAAGGTGATGATGACAATCAGGGCACCAACACAAAAACTAAAAAGCGGCATGGAAACCCGCTAGGGATGAAGTAGTGCAAGGGTAACAAAACATTTCTTTTTCTTATCTATTCTGGACAAAGCTGTAAGGGGACGCTCCATTGTGGAATGCCAAGCAGATGCAACGACCGCTCAAGCCCACCACCAAGGGGAGCAAGCATCGAGCGAGCACAGTGACAAGCAGCTGGCAGGCAAGAGGACAGGCCGCTGACAAGGGACAAAGCCAGAGAGTGAAGACAGAGAGCAAGGTCGTCACTGAGGAGCTTACAGTTATGCTGATGTGTAGACCCAGAAGCAATGCTATTGCTAGGACTGGGGATGTTCCATCCACCAGTCCTACTTATATACTACATCGGACACACTATGACTACAACATATTGACTAATAGGGCTGGTATGTACTAAGCACTACTGAGTAAGCAATAATTAGCATGAGTAAGCCAGCCAATGGCATAAAGGCCTGCTAGCAAGTAGAGTGGGTCCGAAGACCAGCTGATCTGTCAAATGATGATGCCGAGATGGGAAGGGAGCCAGATAGGGCCGGAGTGGTCTGGATGGTGGCTAGATAGAGGTGCCAACGTCAACACAGACTAAGCAAGGCTAGAGTGGACAGTCCAAGGACTTGTCCCCTGACAAAAGCACAATGATGGAACCTGAGCACCATTAACACAACAGAACAAACGTGGACGGATGGAGCATGACCAAAGGAGCAGGTAAGAGAATGTCATTATGTATTGACAGTTACAAAAAAAGAAAATAAAAACAACAGTAACACAGAAAGTAAAATACTACGACATAGAGTCCAAGAAAGGCAAATACCCATGCCACACCCCCTAGTCCCATTCCATCTCCTGGTTGCTGTTGGAGGGATTGAAGGTCTCCAGCGGTATAACGTTGGAAAGGAAAGGGCTACACTTGGGCAGGAACATGTTGGCAGAGATCTGGTTGCGGACTTGCCATTGGATTGTGCTGTGGCACTCGGTGGCAAAATGGGCCACAGCATTCAACTGGAGGGTGGAGGTGGCAAAAGCCTGCTGAGCTACTAGAAAGCGCTGGTGGTCGGCCTCAACTCAGGCATGGTAGGCGTGGAGCATTGCCTAGGAACGGTCAAGGTCACACTCAAGTGTCATGTGGGCCTGGTAGAAGTTGACAGGGGTGGTCAGACCAGATGGAAGGCGTTGTCAGTCCTTGGCTTTGAGGAGCGTAGGCAGGAGCGGCGGGTATTGGGGGGAAGGCTGTGAATATGATCAGTGATGGAAAGAAAATAAAACTAGAAAGACAGCGCATGGGACGGTAGGGTTGCCAGGTGGCGGTAGATGGCGACTCTGACACAGTGCAGGCAATGACATCCAGGGGACAGCATTGGGAACGCCACCAAAGGCGCCACAAGAAGGGGTACTACCTCAGGAATGACCGTGGGGGCAATATCAGAGGATAAATCTATAAGATCAGTGGGCAACGGTGATGCGCAACCTACCGTATCAGCAAAAGACCCGCCAGAGCTGGAGGTGTCTTCCTCTTCACCCTCGGCATTGGCGTCAGTCTGAACTGATGGCAAGGAAGGCGTGGAAGGAAGCACTTCAGGCAGAGAGGGGGCAGTCAAAAGAACCAGGGTGGAAGCAGGTTCGGGGGCAGGAGCAGGCGAGACCATGGGAGCCAACGACTCAGTCAAGGACTCAGTGCTACTGGCTGTACTAGAAGAGGCAGAACGGCGGTGGGTGGAGGACAAGTGACGGCAGCGGGTGTGGGCAGAGAAGGAGGACTGGACCGTGTAGCGTGAGCAAGATAGCTATGCAGGACAGGTGGAAGAAACACAAACGGTACTAAGCAGCAAGAAGGCGGCAGGTGGGTGGGTTCAGAAAGAGGGGGACGGGGTCGGAGGACATGCGTTGAGGGTTCTGCAAGGAGTGTGGAGCTACTGCGGGATTGTTTCAAAGGCGGAGCATACTTGCTCCCGTTGGAAGAGCCATCATCAACGGTCAGGGCGGACTTGATGTTGGAGTGTTTTTGCTTCAAGGGGGGGGGAGGCTGGGCACGGACGTCGGCAGCAGCTGGGAAGCCCCGCTCAATCTCCTGGCCCCACCCCTGGTCTTGGAAGAACGCTTGAGCAGCGCGGACATGGGCGACATGGAGGGCAACACCCACAGTATTGTGACTGGTGGCCTTGCGGTTACATAAACCTGCCCCGGACCAAGTACAGCGTTTGGCCACAACTGTACATGGATGGCAGGGACGGTGGGGCCTGGGGTACCAGCAAAGGTGGTCAATGTTCTTGATGATGCAAGAATTGCACTATGCAGGAGGTGAGAACCAAGGGCAGTGATACGAGGAACGAGCAGAAACGTACAGGACCCTGCTCCTCAAGGGTGCGCTGCTGAGTGGGATAGTTGGTAAGGCAGATAGTACCCTTGCCAGCGGGAACCTCTGTGCTGGCCCCCAAAGCAGGATTGTTGGGATGAAGGCAGTGGGTATGGGGTGAAGGAATAAGGGAGGCAAGTTTGGCGGGAGAAAACTGGTGAACAGAATGTGAGCAGAAGAAACTGGAAGAGGAGTGAAGATGCACATGGTGGTAGAGGCCTTGAAGGCAGCTAGAGCGCGAGCCACGTCATCTCCCACTGTTGGAGTAGGACAACGAAGGAATTGCGTTGGAATAGTCTTGACACTGGTCAGCATCAGTCCATGGACACGGTTCGAATTGGGAACCAAGGTAACGCCAGTGGGAACCAAGGAAGGACCTATGGCAGGGTTGGGGACTCACTCTTTATGCTTCTCCATGGCAGAAAAACAGCGCTCAACGGCGGCAGGAAGACCAGACATAGCAGACAAACCAACAGAGGGCGCAGGCAAAGCGTCGAGAGCAAGAAGGGCCCGCTCCTCAGAAAGCTGAGAAGGGGTGATTAGAACAGTCGGGCAGATGGGAAAACAGAAAGACGGCTTACCACCATATCCTCAAGGCAGCGTGCTCATGGCTTGTGCCTATGAGGAGCCCAGCAGCGAATGAACTCCTGATGTGCCTTGACATATCTTGGCCACTCAACACCATGTCCATCAAGGCTGGCCCAGTTGCTAATTATGCCGGAAAGGCCAAGAGCGGCAGCCTTGTCATTCCAGCCACCCAGGAGGAGGTTGGCAAACCAGTCTAGAGCCTCATTGGCCTGGGTGACGTACTGCTGGGCGAGGAACACATGGAAGGAATCAATGGGGGACTCAGGCATGGCACAAAATGGCAGGACATGCGTCTGGCGCCTGCTACTTATAAGGACCGGCACAAGGCGCTTAATTAAGACGGCAGGCTTCCCTGTCAGGCTTGCGCTTCTAGGCCCATCAGAATAAAGGACAGCATTATTCAGGAACATACTTTGGGAAGACTTGACGATTGATTGATGACTGGAGGCAGTTAGACATTTAAGTTTGGAGGAGGAGCTAAGGAAAGAAGACAATGGAGGTACATTACATGACAGAGCAGAAACTATTGAACACAACTTGAGCTACCAAGACAAGGATTAGGAAGAGGTGGCAGGACTAGGCAAAGTACGATAAGCAGAATCTCGGCGGCGCTGCAGCTCATAAGCGCGTTCACATTCCTGCTTATACTGAAGCAGTACAAAACACCGACTGCCAAAC
>QLOM01004017.1:0-47270 GCA_003313785.1 Termitomyces sp. MG148 | reverse complement strand
TGCCTGCAAAAGCATTGTCTAGGGCGGTATGGCACTGTTCCCATTGATGGAAAAGCTGACTCTGACTAAGGTGGAAATCAACAGGATATAGCAGAGCAAGCAGAAGCCGCTCGGGAACATCAGAAAAGCACAGAGTCAGCAAACAAAAAGAACAACCCTTGGGCAAAAATCATGAAATGGGTAAGGAGGCGGAGCAAACAGAGCAATACATACTGCAGAAGACTCGGAAGAAGAAACCAAAATAGGCAAAGAAGGACAGTCCCTGCAAGAAGAGGTTTGTGGTAGGGTGAGAGGGGGCAGCCCTAAGTCATTGGCAGCTTGCAACGCTTCGCAAAATACTGAAGCCACCCATGGAGCACAATGGTGCCGCCTCCACTGCTTGACAAGGAGGCATTGCACCTGATCCAGCTGAAGCCGGCCACGGCCAGAAGTGCAGGACCAGTAAAGAATGGCAAGGTCTTTGACGAATTCACGATCATTCAGGGGATCATCGGCACAAGCCAGAATTGAGGTCAATAAAGAGTTGGCCAAGCTAACAAAAGTATGGGTGGCCTCCCCGAGGAGGTGGGCAATATCAACAGCAGGCGCCAACAACATAAAGAATGGTGTGGTAAAGGTAGGAAAACAACAAGCCTTTATAGAAAATAGGGCACGGAAATGGAACAAAACTACCAGAGCCTTCACAGAGTCGCACCATGCCTAGACCCTCTACCAAGGAAGCTGAATAACAAAAACAAATGACAAAGGCTGCCACTTGCAACAAGAACAGTGGGCGCTAGGAACAGCAAAGACGAGGTCAGAGGGAAGAAATAAAGTTACCAAAAGAATACTCAAGAGGGCAATGCACCAGGCCCTTAACACGTGTACTCAGCAAGGACAACAACCAAGTAAACAAAACGGGACATGATATACCAAGGAACAGATACAGAATCGGACTTGGAAAGAAAAGAATGGAAAAGTGTGTGGATTCTGATTTAAAAGAAAACAAGGCTACACAGCTACTCTATGGGTCAGGTACTAGGTATGGAGAAGGTGGGGCATCGGCAGGTATGTCGGGAAAGGCGTCAGGAGAGAGGTGGTTGTTGGTCTGCCACTCCAAGGCACTAACGCACTCCTGCTGATAACAAACAAGGGCATTTACATGGGTCGCAATGATATTGGCACTTTGGCAGAAAAGTACCAGCTAGTGATGAGCAGCTTTGGCATCTACCTGGATGGCAGCAGCATAGACCTGCACTCAATCCTGGAGGTGCTGGAGCCCAACTCGGCTCCATTGAAACTCCATGGAAAAGGACAGGCCAGCAGAGAGCCACTGCTAATCTGTAGTGCCATAAAGTGACGGTAGGCGCACTTAGGCGACAATTAGGATCAAAACAAAACACAGAGCAATGGTGGGGGACTTACCATAAGAGCTGGCAAACTGGGCAGAGAAGGAGAAGAGGAGGGAGAGGGTGCGGTCAAGGAGGTGGGGGAATCCTGCAAGGTGGGGGAAGCAGACAGCACTCACAATGGAACAGGTGAAGAACACAAGTCAGGGAAGTCAATTAGAATAGAGGGCCCCAGGACAGGGCAAGGCAGCGGCCGGTAGACAGTCCTGTCAAGTAGGGACAGTTGGTCAAAGACGGCAGCCACCTACTCCCAAGAAGGTGTCAAACCCAAATACAAAGACAACAATGCAAGCCTGCTTACGATGGCGCTACCGACGGCATCCAACCATGCTTTCTGGGAGTGAAGGAGCCACCACTCAATGACCAGCCGCTGCACCTTGGCATGACAAGGCCAGGTGATATGAGAGAGTCAAACCTCATCCCAGGTTACAAGTATGGTGGATAAACTAGTAACAATCTCCTGGTTATAGTCGGTGGTGGCGGTGGTACCAACAAAGACATCTAGCAAGGTATTTGCCATAAGAACAAACACATGTACATAGGGAATGGCAATCTGGAAAATGGAGGAGTCAGGCAAAGAAGACATACCATGCTTCAAAATAAGGGACTGCATATATACAGGGCAGGAGACAGCATCTAACACATGCAAGACCAGGGTTGCTCCCAAAGCACAAAAAGCACCCAAACTTTGACATCGGTTAGCCTAACTTAGCATGCAACCAGCAAACCCCATTTAGAAAGGAAGCACAGATCAACAGGAGACCATCAACAGAAGATGTCTAACGAGCAGACAAAATGGGTGATGCATTCAGAAGCCCAAAACTACATAACTACAAACATGGATTCACAAAAGTTTGGGGGACTCAGGAGGGCATGGCTGCGCAGGGAAATCAATGTGGGTGGGTTGGATCTCATCAGGCAAGTGGTCCATAAGCTTCCACTCCAAAGCACTATTGCACTTCTGTAGGTAATGCACCAAGGTGCCATGCTGTGCTTTGCAGAGGAACAACTCGCAACGCGTCAGCACAAGTTAATGGAGACAGGATTGGACCTCAAGACGGACAATATCTAGGTGCTCAATGGCAAGCTTGTTAATACAGGACAAGGTGTGGCAATCTCGGAGGAAGTTGATTGAAAAGGGAGATTGGTGGGAATACGTTGCTGGTCATCTGAACCACAGAAAGAAGGTGGGCAGGATTGCTAGAAGAGAACCTCATTGTGAAAATAGAAAACAGAGTGTTGGCAAGATGACCTACTTGGAAGCAATGGCCTTGTCAAAGCGGCCCCTGGTAAAGAGGGGGGGGCAGAAGGTCCAGGGAAGGGGGGGCGCAGTGGGAACGGCGTTCAACAAAGAGAGGGAGATAGAAGGAAGGATAGAGGGCAAATAGAAGAACCGACTCTGCAGCAAGGCATTGTCTTCAACAACAGCAATACACTGTGCAACTTGGTGAGATGGTGCGGGGTGGCGCAGGAAAAAACAACCTACAACTGCAGATACCACTGTCTGCAACCAGGATTCATGACTGTGGCAGAACTAATGATCTACCAGGAGGCACTGGGCAACATGGAAGCATGCCCAGGAGACTAATGAAAAGGCAAGGGTCTGTTGCACCACAGGCAGGAAGAAGTTTATAAAAAGACAACACACATGAGAATCCAGTCAGGGATGACCAACCTTGGGAAAGGACCCTTGGCACCACCCTCTAGCATGGGAGAAGATCTGTCAACGTAAAAATAATTGGATGTATGGGCAGAAAAAGAAGCTCAGCCTGGGACAAAGAAAATAAGCATGGAGCAAGAAATGATTGAGCAATGACGGCTACAAGACATGTGTACAAAAATGAAATAATTATCTAAGCCTCCAACAGCGCCACGATGCAGTTTAGGGGATTGTTGGAGGAAGCAGAACGGGAGTCAGCGGCCATGGCAGAAAGATGATGCAAAGCATTGCTCTCCAGGGCCAAGTCACACTTCTGTAGGTACCGGGACAAGCTGCCCAGCTGATTAGTCAGCAGGGACTGGTTGCAACAAATAAAGGCAAGGTAGCAGAAGCTGGACAAAAGCTCTGCATGAGCCAAATTGAAGTGTTTGCGGGTACGCATGGTCAAGGCAGAAAAATAAGCCCAATTATGGGATGAGTCAAGGGGATATGGAAGGTCTGCAAGAAGCCACTGAGGGAAAAGGAAAGTGGATTTGGAGGGTAGAGGCACCTGGAAAAGAGTAAGATCTGACTGAAGACATGTGGGACCATGGCGGAAATATACCAACAAAAGCCAGGGAACTTGAGAGTGGCCTCCAAGACCAGGTGATGGGAAAACGGCAGGCAAAACGGAAGCAGATGCCGCCACAGGCGGGGTGGGCAACGCCAGAACTGGGCAACGATGCGTGGGCTAAGACAACGGGGGCCAAGGGAGGGAGAAGTCACTATTGCTGTGCAAATGCTACCAAGCTATCAGTCAACAACTAAAAGACCATGGAAGACCATGTACTACGTGCAGCAAAACGGCGCAAGGCCAAGGTTTGTCTTGATGCTGTGCCCACTGCTCCACTATCAGGTCATGGGAGAGCTGGACACAGGCCCATGACATACCCTCTACGCGACAATCTTCTCATTGTTTGAAAAGGACCGCAAGGCTTTTCACAACTACTTGAACATTCAACAAAGAAAGGGACATGGCAAGCGCAAGGTCCAGAAACCAATCAGCCAGCGATGCAAAGTTACGGGCATTGAAGGCCTCAAAAGCATACATGGCAGACAAAGGCAGGTTGAACATGGAATACATCCATCAACCAATGCACACAACTATAAAAAGGGGCAGGAACTGCTCAGAGTCAAGCAGACATGAACAGAGTCCACATGAGGGCATGGGTAGCGATTGGGAACAGTCCCAATTTCAGTTTGAGGGAGGATAATAGGGGCTTAGTACCACTGAAGGCAGAATAGCTCCAAAACAGCAAAACAGGAACTCCAGTACAAAGGGGCAGTAGAGGCGGCAGGTCAAACCTCACAGCACAGCCAACTCAGAGAGGAGACGTGTGAAGCTCCAAGCCGACGGATCAAGGAAAAAGTAACTGTGCTAGCTGCAGAGAGGTGGACTGAGTAAACGGCAAGAACGGTGACGCCTGTAGCAAGAAGTGCCTGCATCCAAATAAGGAGTAATAGAATGAAGGCCCCACAGGCGGAACAGGAAGCGGAAAACGGAGTGGAGGAAGGTAATGTTTGAGGTAGGAGGCTACCGCCTACCTCCCAAAAGTACTATAAAAACTGTACTGCAACTTGGAATAAAAACAACTTTTCTCCTCAGAGATCACGTAAAGAGTACAGAGTATAGATCTAACAGGCATCTTGCAACTTTCTGACAGCGTCTTGTGACTTTCTAACAGTGTCCAGCGACTTTCCAACAGTGTATAGCAACTTTTCAACAGCAACTTGTTACTTTCTGCTGCTGACTTCTGAACTCCAACTTCATATGGGTACCCTTAGCATTGGCAATACTGCATGGTAATTACAAAAAAGATCCCTTGCATATTATCAGTCACACTTATAGCTTTCCAACTAAATTCCAAAGACTTGCAACAAGTCTAAATTCTGCTTATAGGGAGATTGTGACGCTATCAGCACAAGGCAAATAAGCACTAGGAGGAGCCCAACATCAGTATAGAGAGTCTGGTGTTCCTCTTGATGCAGAACTTGAACTTGCCAAAGGGGCAGGCAGGTAAACTGTGCTCTAAGTGAGTGAGACTCTACTGGGTCCTGAAGGCTGAGGCACAGACATCAAATTACATCTTGGAGCTTCCAGTGGCACTACAGGCTAGGAGGATTGTTCCTAGGTTTCATGTGTTGCTGCTGCAACCGTTTCAGGCAAGCAATGATACACTTTTTACTAATAGGGCCACTTTGAAGCCCTACAACTTTGGGGCCCCAGAGAATCAAGAGTAGATAGATAAGATAGTGGGCCACAGATGGACCAGCAAGAAGGGCCTGGAACTCCAGGTACGCTAGAGCTTGAAGGACACAACATGGGAGCCTTTGGCTTATTGTGCCAAGCTGGTAGCTCTGGATAGATATCTCGAGCTGCAGGGGGTCAGCTGACCCAAGCAGCTGGCAAGGAGCATGACCGGCACATGAAGAAGGCCACTGGGATGGCAAGTAAGGTGTGCAATGAGCACTTGGTGGAGACTTAGTTAAAATGGAGCAGATGAAGGAGGCATGTGAGGGACATGTGATTGTGAGAAGGCACCATGACCATGAACATGTCACAATGTGACCTTTTTGATTCATTGCACATAAAGGACGTAAGATTGTGGGAAATCACCATGACTGTGTCACATTGTGACTCTTTTTTTTTTTTTTAAGTTCCTATTGCCACCATAGTGTGGCGTATTGCAGTACTGGCCTTGTTTGGCCAACTGGTTTCACAGAGCCATAGCGGCTCAGACAGAGGGGGATCTGCAGGGGGTTGTCCCTGTCAAAAGACTCCTCATCTCTTTTCTTTTTTTGTCCTTTATTTCCTTTTCTTATTCTTCTTTTCCTTTCTTGTTTATCTTTTTACCTTTAATATAGTTCTCCTTTACCTTCTTTTACTGGTTCTGTCCACTCTAGCTTACCTAATAAGCTGCATGTGATCCAGTAATTACCAAGTCACATGCCATGTCAAAGTTTTTCACTATTTAGGTTAAGGTTAGCCACCTTGTTGATTTGTATAGTTGTTTTCCATGCTTCTGAAGCCTCAGAAGTGTCAGCCCTGGCATAGAAAATCCTTAGACTTGTTCTCTTTGGATTTTCCTCTGCCAAGTGAGTAGTCATTGTAGTGTTACCTATGCATTTTCTAATATACTTTGGATTTTCCTCTGCTAGCTATGTGACTGAGCCATAGCCTCCAAAGGTCACCCTTACAGTCCCAGGCCTAGACAGCAACTCCCGCATTGTAGTGGGGCTCCACCAGGGGCCCCCCAGTTTGCAACCCAGTACATGGGGCCTAAGATGGGCCTGCAGAGATATCAGATGAGGCAAGTGCCTTAGGGGATGAGAGGATTAAGGGGGCAAGGGCCTCTCCAGGGACAGTATTACCCCCAGATGAGAGCAGAGCACAGCCAGGAGGCAATGAAGATCAACAACAAATTGTACCAAGATTACAATCCTTACGTGTCATCATACCAGGCATTAGCGTTTGAGCAGGAGGGGTACTATGACCCCCCAGCCCCAAGAATGTGCTAGGAGGCACAAGGGCCACCCTCTAGGCCACCACAGGAGACCCGTCCACCCCTGGAGGAGAGAATATTGCATGGACTTGTGCAAGTAAAGGAGGATGAGCTCATGTGCTGGAGCAAGGGCAAAGGGAGGGCAGAAGAGCTGACACTAGTGGACGACTAGTACCTAGCGGAGATCCTGCAATAACTGGAGAATGCAGGACACCCAGTGTTGGTGGATGCCAATTTTCTATGCAACTTGGTGGCAGTCTTGGTGATGTCAAGGCTATTGGACAATATCAACAGCCTAAAGAAGCAATGCCAGCTGGCAATGTTGCAGATCAAGCGTGGGGCAAAGCGGAGAGCGACTTCACCAGTCATTGCTGAGGCCAAACGGCTCCACCAAGCTGAGATGGAGAAGGAGGGATTCCTTCCTCTGCTATCTCCAATGTTTGCAGCTATAGCAGCATTGCCACTGTAACCAGCCATTGAGCAGCTGAAAGGAGGGGTGACAATGCCGTGTCTGCCCTAGTCCAAGATGGTGCCAGAGAAAGAGCAAGCTATGCTCATTTAGCCAATCAAGAAGCTGAGGGTCAGTGGGAAGGAGACTAGCGCATCTCAAGACACAGCTAGTAAGAAGGAGCAAGCGCCCCAAGCAGCAACAGCAAGAGGAGGGGGGCTCCTGCCTCCATTTACCATGACAGAGTTAGAGCCACAAGTAACAATCCCAACACTGGAGCCAGCTAAAGGCTTGGCAGTGTCAATGTTTGCACCTTTGGCGGCTAGCAACGCCAGGCCCAAACAGGGCCATTGCTGAGCAAAGGACAAGAGCAAGTTGGTGGTGCAGGCATTTTTCATGGAAGTTCCTCCAAAGGCAGAGCTGGCAACTCTGAGGTTCAGCCCGGCTGTAACAGTGGCGACCCTGCCAGCATTGCTGCCTGTGGTGCATGCAGTGCAAGATACGCTTGCATTGGCACTAGCACTAGTGCAATTGTTGGCAGGTGGCATCATGATTGACAACAATGACTGAGAGGAGGATTCTCTTCAAGAAGATCTTAATCCCGAGTCAGACAAGACCCTGCACAAGAAGGGGATGTGTCTGGCCAAGAACACAAAGATTTGCAGGGAAAAGGCAGCACGCGCCAATGAGGACAGGTCATGGACAGTGAGGCTCAACAAAGGAGTGAGCTGCCATGTGCTAGACAGGTTGGGAGCAATCGTCAGCGCCAGACAGGCCAAATGGCTGAACTTGTGCTTTGTAGGTGAGTTGAGCCAAGTACTTGTACTGTTTGCCCTACACCAATATTGTGTTCGTGGGCTCCGCCACCAACAAAGTAGTGGGCTACAAGTATAAAAGTGGCCTGCTGGTCAAAATGCCCAAGACCATGGTGTACAAGCATGCACCATGGAGATTTTTTCTCAACATGATCGAGCTTGAGCAGCTCTTTAAGTACATCACAAACAAGTTTGTTCTCCGGCGCAATTACATGGTGAGATTCATACTCTTCAACACTTTCCAGCTATTTGCCAATTTGTTGGTAAAGAAGCTGAAGAATGAGGTGATGCAGGCGGTGCTGAAGGGCAATTACTATGCTTGGAGCCTTGTCCTCACAATGGATGAGTAGGACATGGTTGAAGCAGTGGAAATCCTGAACTGCCTCACCCAAGTGGACGATCAAAACCATGTGGTTCTACGGGCAATGCAAGCGCCAAGCTAAGACCATCTGTTCAACTTAGAGGGCTTGGTGCAGTATGCACTGGTATATGGATGGCCTGGGTTGGACAATGCCTTCTTTGGATTAGTGGTTAATTACATCTACCATATACATTGGCATACATTATTCAGGTACACGCTGGTTTGCGTGCTGAGCATGGCCTGCGGAAGCAAGCCTGTGATCAACCAGCAGATCTTGCTAGTAATTGCATGCCCAGAGCTGTATCCATGAGGACGTTGAGGCCTACAATGCTCAGATGGCTGGAGAACTGTTCTAGCCGCTGACTAGGAATATGATGCAGCTGCATCACATCTATGTTGATGAGCACCAGGCCATCAATTTCAGCAATGCAGATGCAATGTGCATCTTATTGCAGAACTGGATCCCTGTCAAATGGGTGGATCATGCCTACACCTACAGTGTGGTCTACCTAAAGAACCAGTTTCATTGGCCGACTATATCCATGGAAATATTCAGCAAGGTCAATAAGGAGCATATAGCCAAATTGGCTACATATGGAACTCCTGAGGCAATAGACACATGGAACAGGTGGAGGCAGGCCACGGAAGATGACTGCCTGCATATTCTACTGAAACTCCAGAAGGAGAGCACAAAGGGTATCAATACCAAAGCTTATGGTAGCATGTGCAATACAATCAAGGGATTGTACAAGATTTCTATGTAGTTAGCCCCATCTTCCAACATTGAAATTATCTGCAACCCGCTGTCAATCATACATTCTACTTCCACTTTCTGTCTAATGAGCGTAGTTATGGACCTCAAAGAGTTGGTGTCCTTGGCCATGCAAAACTTTTCTAATATGGCTCCTAACAGTAGTGACTTGAAGTAGTTTAGCACCAAGTCCAATGACATCCAAGATGCATAGTTGATGGCTGCAGTTTCTCCGGTATTTGGGAGGAACTGCACTGACTTTCTACTGCTATTGACTACTTCAACTGAGGGGAGAGGGGTCTCTCTATTCTTGGTTATTTCCTTAATCTGCGCAGTATTGGTGGCTAAGATGCACTTTGGGATTACTATGGCTCTGGCCAGATTATGCACATCTGGTGCAATGCTAAGAACTTCACCAACTGTCATTGTAACATGAGCTTCCATCAACCAATTGAACACTGCTTTGGTGTGTTCCACAGACTGAATAGGTACCTTGGTTTGGTAAGCTCCATCATTCCACTTGTCCGGTTTCCCCATGACTTTATCCACTGGCAGGGCATATTGCCTTGGCATGCCTAAGAAGGGGTGAAGTGGCGCTTTGGGGTCTGGTACTTCCATGACGGTAGGTTTGTTTGCCAGTTGGCTAACTAATACCATTGGTACTGTTGGCACTGTCTTGGCGATAGTAAGTGGCTAGTAATCAGCTAAGGGATGCTTGGCCTTAGGAACCTAAACTCCATCCATGACCTGATGGCTGCGTTTCTCTGCCTTCCAAAGCTCCAAAATTTCCAACTGTTCTTGTAGCATTGCAATCTGTTGGCTTATGTCCGTAGTAGCATTTGCAAAGGCTACCAAGGGTGTCCAGGCTTGCAGAGCTGCTAGAGAGACTTCAAACACCAATTGCTGAATGTTGGCCTGTACCAGGTCCGGATTTGTGTTAGCCAAGAGCGTGCTAGTAGCTATATTGCCTAGGTTGCGGCGGTGGTATTTGTCTATCCTATCCTTGTAGAGGGGTTTGCTGGGGTTGTACAGAATAAATCCCCCAGATGGCAGGACTATTCCTTCCATGTTTTATCAGCATCACCCCTGCAGGATATCATCTTCTAGGGCGTTGCATCTCCCCTTAACCATGGTATGCCTGATTTCCCCACAGAAGAGGTATCCATCCTCTAGAGGTGGTCAATTGTCAGGCGATTGCCTCTTGATCGGCCGCTTGGGACTGCCACCTTTTCCAGAGCAGCTGCTATGGCTAACTTCACTATATCACCTAAGTCTTCTTTCTTGATATACCCACTATTGATAGCGGGTGAAGCTCTAGAGCTTTGAGCTTGTTGTACACTGAGGGCATTGGTGCCAAACTGGTGTCAGTACTGTGGAGGATTCACACACTGTAAGGGCGACCTCCGGAGGTTGCGGCTAAGTCACACAACTGGCAGAGGGAAATCCGAAGTGTATTAGAGACAGTACATATTACAGGGAAGTAACTAATCACCTGGCAGAGGGAAATCCGAAGAGAACAAGTCTAAGGATTCCTCTGCCACGGCGTGGCGCATCAGTGCGGGGGCGGGGGCGTGAGAACGACTGTACAACATCTCGGAGAAGTCCGACGACTGCAAGGGAGCATCCCGGAGACCTCCGGGATGGCCCAAAAAGGAAATGGCCGGAAAAGGAAGTCCGGAGGGTCCCGGAGATCTCTGGGATGGCCGGAAAAGGAAGTCCCCTGACACACACCAGCTTTGTAGACTCAGCTGACATTGTAGGGTTCATTGAGATGGTGGTTGGGATCCAGTATTTCCAACTGCCTTGCTATCTTTGTCCAAAGAGACATCAAGAACCCTTGTTGGAAGTACCGCTTTTCTTTATTTGCCAAAATCTTGTCATGGCTTTTTAACCACTGTGCAATTTGTTGAAACATTTGGTAATAGTTGGATAACTGACCCAACATTGTTAGCCCCATACAGAATGTTCTGGTGACATGTCTTTCTAAGTTGTTAACAGCCCATTTTTCCTGTTCTTCTGCTTTGGAGTACAATCTTACAATGGCAGCTTTCCATTCTGCATAGGTGTATGGGTGATTCTGTTTGCCAGTGTTGCTCTCAAACTGCGGTATGCAAGTCCATAGTTCTGCTGTGTCATATGACACATATCTGACCACATATTCCTTTTTGTGGCATTTGTTGGTAACCTAACAGTTGTGGAATAAGTATTCTAATTCTTGGAAATAATGTGATTCTATTTTGGGGCTGTCCCACTGCTCCTCATTGGCATTCATGAGGTGGTATTTTCCTCCATTCTTCTTGGTATGTGTATTATGATTGGTGTCTGTGAACGCTGGACTGAAGTTAGTTGTAGAGTGTTTGATGCTGGAATATCAAATGAGAAGAACTCGTTGATTAGTATTACTGGTGATAATTCCCTTGGAAATAAATCAGGGATATTGTCAACGGTTAGTCTTTGGTAAGCTGCCTCTATTTCTTCTGCTAAATTTGTGGGTCTGTATAGTTGTAAGGGCAACCTCTGGAGGCTATAGCTTAGTCACACAGCTGGCAGAGGGAAATCCAAAGTATATATGAGTAATGCAACCATAACTACTCACTTGGCAGAGGGAAATCCAAGAAGAACAAGTCTAAGGATTCCCTATGCCAGGAGTGACACTTCCAAGGCTCTAGAAGCGTGGGAAGCAACTGTATAGCATGACAAAAGCCACAATAAATTTTATAATCTAAAAAGGGAAAATCTCCAAAAATAATCAAAAACTCGGAAATTGCCATTGCCAGAGGTCATGCACATGTCTCATGTGACTTGCTTAGTAATTTGGAGGCTAGCCTTGTGATGACTAAGCCTCTGTATGCTTACTAAGCCTCTGGAAGCGTTGGCTACACTTGTTTGAATGATAACTAAAAAACCAAAGCAACTCAAGGTAGTACTAATAAATGGTGTTGAAAGAATAGAAGCAGTAAAGTAAAGGAGTGACAGCAGAAATAAGGAAATAAATAGAGAAAGAATGAAGGAATAAAGAGTGAAAAAAGGGAGAGATGAGGAGTCCCCTGACAATGGTCTCATTGGTGGTACTGAGTCGCTTAGCTTAATTTGGATCGGATGTATAGGTAACAGCGGAAAGAGAGTTGGTAATGGTTTTGCTGCTTTCCTTTGTTGTCTCTGTGCTCTGGTTTCTGGTGGTATTCTGTAGAAGAGTCCCCCATGGTGGGCTCCAATATGATAGCATCACAATCTCCCTATAAGCAGAATTTAGACTTATTGCAAGTCTTCGGAATTTAGTTGGAAAGCTATAGGTGTGACTGATAATAAGCAAGGGATCTTTTGTGATTACCACTCAGTATTGCCAATGTTAACAGCACCTATATTAAGTCAGAGTTCAGAAGTTGATAGCAGAAAGTAACAAGATGATTGAAGCAGAACCTTTGAATAAGTCCATGGGTCCTGTGGAGGCTGTAGTGGAACCTTTGGATGAGTCCTTAGGTTCTATAGAGGAGGGTTTTCAGTAGGGCAACGGATGAGTTGTATGCTTCCGCTGCCTGGTGCTAGTCAGTTTGCATGTCTACCAGTAGAATCTTCCAATATACTGCCCTCTATCAATGATTCTCTGGCTGAAACTGTAAGTACCTCCTCCGATATACAAAATACCCTCTTGGTTAAGGCCTCAGCTGAGACCTCTTCTTCTCCTCCTTCTGTCCAATGCCCACGTGTTCCAGCTTGGAAACAATGCCTCCCTTGCTGCTATGTTGTTGCCTCCATTCCCTCTTTTAACTCTCTGCGTTTAAATGTGAAGATTGAGACAACTGACACTCAGCAGACTTGGAGCATTGTAGCTTTTCTGGACAGTGGTGCCACTGGACTCTTTCTTGATACTCACTATGTGGAACAATATTGACTCACTACTTGGCCTCTTTCTTGTCCCATTCTAGTCTATAACATTGATGGTACACTCAACGAAGCTAGATCCATCTGCTCAGTGGTGGATTTAGTCCTTTGTTACCAGACTTATTCTGAGCATGCTATCTTTGCAGTCACTAGCCTAAGGAAGCAGGACATGATACTTGAATTCTCCTGGCTACATGACCACAACCCTGAAATTGACTAGGCCAAGGGTAAAGTGAGTATGAGCCACTGCGCTCAACAGTGTTCCACATGTGCCAAGGAGATTAGAGAGGAGCATAGAGCCTCAGTCCATGAGTACACTGCTATATGTGCTTGCCAAGTTGGACACCTCCCCTTTGCAGACCTTGACCTACTGGATCTCCCTCCTTGGCATTTCCTTATAAAGAGGCCTTCTATGAGGATGTTCAAGGTGTGGTGAGTGAAGCTCAGATAGAAAATGGATGTGAGGGTGAATTTGTGTGTGCTCCTGACTCAGAGTCTCCAGACGAGGCCATTGAAACAGGTGATAGGATTTATGCAACTACATTACAACCTCCCCCAACTGTGGCAGAGATTAGAGCTAGCCAAACTACTTTCCAGCGGCTAGCTCAGGCATTTGCTGCTAACTCTGCTCCTAAGTTGTTCTGGGATGCAGTCCCTCATCACCTGCAGGACTTTGAGGATGTTTTCTCTAAGGCATCATTCAACTCCCTGCCAGAGCGCAAGCAGTGGGACCATGCTATTGAGCTCACACCCAATGCCAAGCCCTCCAGCTGTAAGGTCTATCCTCTCTCTCCCTGGGAACAGGATGAGCTTGATGCCTTCTTGCAGAAGAATTTAAATTCTGGTTGCATCTGTCCTTCAAAGTCGCCAATGGCCTCTCCAGTTTTAGTCCTGGGCAGAGTTCCAGAAGCCTAGTCTTTTTAGTGAGATTTGGACTTAAAGAAATAGATAAGTTGCTTAGCGATCTCAGCCATAAGCCTGCAAGGTGCTAGAGTGCTAGAGGTTGGCAAGGACCCTAGCAACGTCTGACGTTTGGCAATAGTGTGCTCATATGGCACCATAAGTACAAAAGTTGATAGGCAAAAGTCGGTAAGAGAGAATCGGCAAGACTGTATCACTTAGCAACTCTGAGGACTTAGAATGCGCTAAAATGAGATCTGAACTGTGGGGCATATGATTCAATGATGGCTAAGACAAAATATGTACAGTATTTATAGGCGCTAAGTTGCCATGTTAATTAAACTAAAAGTTGCCAATTAATCAATCAAGAAAAATAATGACAAGTACAATGGAACGTGAAAGTTGCTAAGCAATGGCATCTGTCAGGGTGATAAGCACTAACTCAACATCCTAGCAGTGAAAAAGGTCAAATGTGCAGAGACTGTCGCTAAGGCCTGAAACCATCAAGGGGCCTGTCTCGAGTAAGTTGCTAAACGTTGGATAAGCAATAAGTGTTGTTAAAAGTATCTGACGTTGGATCTTTGAGAAGCACTGGGTTTTGATAGGCATCACTAAAGGCTCTGGAGTTGGCTATCACTGATCGGGGACCTGAAAGGGGGCTGGGCTGAAGTCAGGTGAGCATCAGGTGATCACTAAGTCAGGTGGTTGCTAAGGTCCCATGGTTACTAAGTCTTGTGATCACCATGTGACCAGTAGCTTGTCATATGACCGCCAAGTCAGGTGGTTGCTAAGGTTCCATGGTCGCCAAGTCAGGTGGTCGCCAAGTCCTATAATCCTGCACATCACGTTCTGTAGCCTGAGTTTGATCCTTGCTAGCTGCAAAATATAAGTTGCTAAAAATAGCACCAGTGCGCTGAGCTCAGCCAGAGGCTTATCATCTCTCTTCAACTGAGAAATTGACTGTTCTCAGTCAATCACCACTATCACATGTTGTTACAAGGTTCGTGTGCACAACAACCTACTCAAAAGTTCTGGCAACCATGATTGGAACTCCATCAAAATCCTCTGTAAGCAGCCAATTTTGATTTACTTCCTTTTCCACACCAATTAGCACCCATGCGCTAACCTTCATTCTCAAGGCCTTGGTGTTCCTAGTGCGTCACCTTGGCAAGGAGGCTGGTGCTGATGACGCCCAAAAGTCGCTAAGCACTGTTCTGGTTGATGGTAAACTTAGCACCTCACAAATGGGTAGCATAGGGCAGTCGCTAGTGTTGAGAGAGTCCTGGGCAGGGTCCCAGAAGCCTAATCTTTCTAGTGGGATCTGAACTTAGAGAAATAAACTGGTTGCTTAGCAATCTAAGCCAAAAGCCTGCAAGGCGCTAGGGTGCTAGAAGTCGGCAAAGACTCTAGCGACATAAATGTTGGTGATGCTGTGCCCATATGGCACCATAAAATGAAAGTCAGTAAACAAAGTTGTTGAGGTGAAGTCAGCAGGACTGTATCACTTAGCGACGTGGTAATTAAACTAAAAGTCGCTAATTAATCAATCAAGAAAAATACTGACAAGTACAATGAAATGCAAAAGTCGCTAAGTGACGGCGTCTGTCAAGTCAGCAAGTGTTAACTCATCATCCTAGCAGTGAAAGAGGCCAAATGCATGGGGACTGTTGCTAAGGCCTGAAACCATCAAGGGGGCCTGTCTTGCATAAGTTGCTAAGCGTCGGATAAGCTGTAAGCGTTGCTAATATTTGAAACCATCAAAGGGCCTGTCGCTAAGCATCGCTAAAATGATCTGTTGTTAGATCTTTGAGAAGCACTGGGTTTTGATAGGCATTGCTAAAGACCCTGGTGTTGGTTATCACTAATTGGAGACCTGAAGAGAGGCCGGGCTGAAATCAGATGAGTGGCAGGTAATCACCAAGTCTGTCAGGTGACAGGTTCTTGGACTGTCCACCCTAGCCTTGCTTAGTCTGTGTTGACGTTGGCACCCACATCTAGCCACCATCCGGACCGCTCCGGCCCTATCCTGCTCCATCTCTGTCTTGGCATTGACACCTGGCAGGTCAGCTGGTCTTTGGACCCACTCTACTTGCCGGCAGGCCTTTATGCCATTAGCTGGCTTACTCATGCTGCCTGTTGCTTACTCATTAGTGCTTAGTACATACCGGCCCTATTAGTCAATATACCGTAGTCATAGTGTATCCAATGTAGATGTAGTATATAAGTAGGACTGGTGGATGGAACATCCCCAGTCCTAGCAATAGCATTGCTTCTGAGTCTACACATTAGCATTACTGTGAGCTCCTCAGTGACGACCTTGCTTTCTGCTCTTGCCCTCTTGCTCCACCCCTTGTTAGTAGCCTGCCTTCTTGCCTGCCAGTTGCTTGTCACTGTGCTTGCTCAACACTTGCCCCACTTGGTAGTAGGCTTAAGTGGTTGATGCATCTGCCTAGCTTTCCATGATAGAGCGTTCCCTTACAAAGAGAGTCAGTAAGAAAAGCTAGTGGTAGTTTAATCTTCTTCTTCTTCAGGTGGCAAGTCGTTGTCATCCAATAAGTCGGTTTCTTCAAGTTCTCTAAGCTTGGCGGTACCAATGTCTAGCGCCTCAAGCGGTAAGAGTATGCAGTCACATGCAAGGTAAAAAAGTAGTTGGAAGGTGGCAACTGGCCTATGCAGTACCAACCTATCTAGTTCACAAAGGATATAAGTGCCTTCTTGGTTATGAGAGATAACTACCAATGGCCCCAAGTAGCAAGGATGCATTTTTTTGTGGGTGGTCTTGATCTTGGAGTTCCTCATAAGCACTAGCAACCCATGGCTAAAGTTGTAGTCTCTGATGGTGGTCCTGTGGTCCATTTCAAACCTTAGCACTGCTTTCCGTCTGGCGCTAAAGACTGTCTCATGTAAGCACGCTAAGTCTTCATTTTGTCATTGTAAGTCAATGGCACGTCAAGCAATGAGGTTGGTAGTGGACAGTAAGGAGTTGGGTGCTGGTTGCAAGTATGTCGCTTCAATGATGTTGGCAGGCAGTAGGGGGTGGGTGCCAGTTGCTGCGTAGTAAGGTGAGCAACCCATGTACTTGCATTGATGAGACTCCACTTAGACTCAGCACAGAAAGCTACATTCTACCGACGCTCCTTAGCGCTTACCGATGCTCCTTAGCGCTTACCGACGCTCCTTAGCGCTTACCGACGCTCCTTAGCGCTTACCAACGCTCCTTAGCGCTTACCGACGCCTCTTAGCGCTTACCGACACTCCTTAGCGCTTACTGATGCTTCTTAGCGCTTACCAACGCTCCTTAGCGCTTACCGATGCCTCTTAGCGCTTACCGACACTCCTTAGCGCTTACTGACGTTCTCTAGCGCGTTTTAGAGCAGTTTTGCTCTAAGTTCAACATAGAGACTTGAGGAATGAAGTACTAGCCGATGGCTAAAGGAATTAACAAGTAACAGACAGCTTAAAGGCATCATTTTCACGCTTAGCTACTGATCCTACCGCTTAGCAAACAGCCTTGGTGCATTAATACTTTTTAGGTTATATTTTTCATTTACACTGTCAAAGCACTTTAGCGACATTTTACATATGATTTCTTACCTTTTCTATAAAAACTGTACATAGCTACCACATTTGGCAGACAATTACCAGAGTTTACAGCCCATCTTTGACTTCTCAGTAATCCACTCTCACAAGCACTCTTAGTACCTAGAGTTGCTTTCCATATCTTTCTCTCATACGGCATACTAGGCACCAACTACGGGTGCATTCTTTACGCTAGTCCACCTACGGGACTAAACAAGACACTACGCAAACTCGACTTAGGCACCTACGGCCTAACTATTAGCACTTAGTTGTGCTAAGCACCATTCTATTAACTTTATTTTTACTTTCACTTTACTTACGTGTTTCTGGGACTCTGCCAGGACTCAACCTCGTTACTTAGTGCGCCCAACCTATTGATTTATAAGTGCTAGGCTATTGTCAACACTACAGTGCTTAGCGACTTTTGGGCGTCATCAGCGTATAGTTACTCTTTCCAACCAGAAGACAGAGTAAGTCGCTTCACTCCATCTAGACTCGTTGCTGTCTACTGCCTTGAAGAGGGCTTGGTGCACGTCAAAGTGAGGGCGCTCCACCAGACCGTTGATAGGGGCTTAGTACCGCTGAGGGCAAAATAGCCCCAAAACAGCAAAATGGAGACTCCAGTACAAAGGGGCAGTAGAGGCAGCGTAGAGGTGGCAGGTCAAACCTCACAGCACAGCCGACTTAGAAGGGAGATGCGTGAAGCTCCAGACCAACGGATTAAGGAAGAAGTAACCACGCTAGCCATGGGAGGCAGACCAAGTAAACAGCAAGAACAAAGACACCTGCAGCAGCAGCGAGGGAGTGCCCACATCCGAATAAGGAGTAATGGAATGAAGGCCCCACAGGTGGAATGGGAAGCGGAAGACGGAACGGAGGAAGGTAATGTTTGAGGTAGGGGGTTACCGCCTGCCTCCCAAAAGTACTATATAAACTGTACCATAACTTGGAATAAAAACAACTTTTCTCCTCAAAGATCACGTACAAAGTACAGAATACAGATCTAACAGGTGTTTAGCGACTTTCCGACAGCATCCAGCAACTTTTCAACAGCATCCAGCGACTTTCCAACAGCATCTAGTGATTTTCCAACAGCAACTGGTGACTTTCCAACAGCAACTGGTTACCTTCCGCTACCGACTTCCAAACTCCAAAAATATGGGTGCCCTTGGTATATACGGAGTGGTAACTATGAAAGATTCCTTGCACATTATCAGTCACACCTATAGCTCAACAACTAAATTCCGAAGACTTGCTACAAGTCTAAACTCTGCTTATAGGGAGATAGTGACACTATCAATGTCTCAGACCATGGACCTCAGTTTGTGGCAGAGTAGAGAACTGTATTATCTGCTCCATGTTAAACTCCACACCTCCACTGCCTACCATCCCCAGTCTGATGGCCAGACTGAGCATGTCAACCAAGAGCTGGAACAGTATCTTTGGCTTTTCTGCAATGAACAACAGGATGACTGGGGCAACTTATTACCAGAGGCTGAGTTTCAATACAACAACCATGTACATGCTGCCACCCAGATGTCTCCTTTTTTTCTGGACACCAGCCAACACCCTCGGATGGGATTTGAGCCTTGTGGACAACCTTCAGAGAATGAAGCTGTTAACAAGTTCCTAGATCAGATGAAGGCAATCCAAGAAGAAGCTAAGGCAGCCTTAACTAAGGCAAAAAACAACATGGCCCGCTATTATAATTGTGGACGGACTCTAGCTCCCAAGTACAAGCCTAGAGATTGAGTCTATTTGGATGCCTCTGACATTGCTACTACTCGACCTTCTCAGAAGCTCTCTCACCATCATCTAAGATCCTTTCTTATAGTAAAGCAAGTAGGCCCACTAGCCTATTGATTCAAACTGCTTAGTAGTTTGAGCCGACTCCATCTGGTCTTCAATGTAGTAAAGCTCTCTCTTGCACCAGATGATCCAATTCCAGGCTGACGTCCACAGCCACCACCATCTCCAGTTCTGACAGACAACCGAGAAGAGTATGAAGTGGAATGGATCCTAGACAGCCAACTCTTCAAAAATAAGCTTCAGTTCAAGGTCAAGTGAAAGGGCTATGGAATTGAAGACATCTCTTAGGAGCCACAAGAAAATGTCCACGCTCCTGTCTTGGTCCAGGAATTCTATCAACAGCACTCCAATGTTCCCCGAGCAATTAGAGGCATCTACTCCCTTTTCAAAGTTGACCAGGCTGTCTGAATTACTTCTACCCAGCACGTCAAGACACCACACTCTAGAGGAGGGGTGATGTCAGGGGACTCCTCATCTCTCCTTTCTTTCACTCTTTATTCCTTCATTCTTCCTCTATCTTATTTCTGCTGTCACTCTTTTACCTTACTGCTTTTATTCTTTCAACACCATCTATTAGTACTATTCTCAGTCCTTAAGGTGCTCTGGTTCTTTAGTTATCATTCAGACAAGTGTAGCCAATGCTTCCAGAGGCTTAGTAAGCATTCAGAGGCTTAGTCATTGTGAGGCTTAGTCATTCAGAGGCTTAGTCATTGTGAGGCTTAGTCATTGTGAGGCTTAGTCATTGTGAGGCTTAGTCATTGTAAGGCTTAGTCATTGTGAGGCTTAGTCATTGTGAGGCTAGCTTCACAATTACTAAGTAAGTCACATGAGACATGTGCATGACCTAACAATGCAATTTCTAAGTTTTTGATTATTTTCAGAGATTTTCCCTTTTTTAGATTATTAAATTTATTGTGGCTTTTGTCATGCTGTACAGTTGCTTTCCATGCTTCTAAAGCCTTGGAAGCGTCACTCCTGGCATAGGGAATTCCTAGACTTGTTCTCTTTGGATATCCCTCTGCTAGGTGAGTAGTTATGGTTGTATTACTCATATATACTTTGGATATTCCTCTGCCAGCTGTGTGACTGAGCCATAGCCTCCAGAGGTCACCCTTACAGTTGGAAAGTTGCTGAATGCTGTTGGAAAGTTGCTGGACACTGTTGGAAAGTTGCTGGACACTGTTGGAAAGTTGTTAGACACTGTTGAAAAGTCGCAAGATGCCCTTTAAATCTGTACTCTGTACTCTTTACTCAATCTCTGAGAGGAAAAAGTTGTTTTTATTCCAAGTTATGGTACAGTTTTTATAGTACTTTCTGGAGGCAGGTGGTAGTCCTCTACCTCAAACATTACCTCCCTCCACTCCATCTTCCGCTTTCTGTTCTGCTTGTGGGGCCTTCATTCTATTACTCTCTATTCAGATGCAGATACTTCTCTGCTGCAGCTGCAGGCATTACTGTTCTTGCTGTTTACTTGGTCTGCCTTCCCGTGGCTAGCACAGTTACTTCCTTCTTGATCCATTGGCCCAGAGCTTCACATGTCTCCTCTCTGAGTTTGCCACGCTGTGAGGTTTGACTTGCTGCCACTGTCATCCTCAGTACTGGAGTTTCTGTTTTGCTGTTTTGGAGCTATTCTGCCTTCAGCAGTACTAAGCCTCTATCAGCGTCCAAGCAGGTCTCTCTGTTCTTCCTCAACACTGGTCAATACTCCTGGATGGGCTTTGAACCATGCACACACCAATCAAAGAACAAATTGGTCAACGACTTTGTCAATCACATGCAAAAAGCACAGGAAGAGGCTAAGGCCACGCTGACCAAGGCAAAGGACAACATAGCCTGGTACTACAATCAAGGATGGACTCCAGCTCCCTAGTACAAGCCCAGAAACCACGTCTACCTAGACGCCTCTGACATTGCAACTACTCTGCTATTGCAGAAGCTCTCACACTGGCAACTGGGACTATACATGGTCAAGCGTTAGGTAGGACCCCTTGCATACCAGCTCTGACTGCCCATTAAGATGCGTCAACTGCACCCAGTCTTCAACATGGTCAAGCTCTTGTCCACCCCAGATGATCCCATTTTCAGCCAACAAGCTTCTCCTCTGCCACTTCCCATTCTTGCCAACAATGGAGCCGAATACAAAGTGAAGAAGATCCTGGACAGCCACCTATTCCAATGTAAACTACAGTACAAGGTCAAATGAAAGGGCTACTGATACGGTGGCCTGCCATTGCAGAAACATGGAAAAATATAATATTATCCATGGAGGTACAAAAGAAACATAAGACATGTCTAGAAAATGCTGAAACCTATAAGCAAGACATGTTCCAACAGCCAAAAACCATAGGCTAGACGTACCATAATGTTCCACGCTTCCTGACAATCCTAAAACTGGTCCAAACGTGTAAAATGGTGCACAGACGGTCAAGATATAGGCATATCTTTGAAAGTCAATGATTTGTCAATGAGAAATGATAGCCAAAGGCTTCTATCAATCAATCAGTGATGATACAGAATTAGATTTTGATGGAATGATAACCAAGATATGGCAGTGTCAAAAGAAGCTGATTTGATCATGGAAAAATCCACAATCAAAGATAAAGCTGAAAATAGCATGGCACTCAGTGGCCATCATAATAGATTAGATTAATACTATCTAATCCTGGATCAAGATCCAAATACCAAAATCAGTCTAAACTAAGGATTGATGAAATCAATCAAAGATCCCAGATCATGATCTGCGATCAGCGCATCAGAACCATCAAACCTTTGTGACTTTCCTTCTTAGAGTCCTATAGCACTCAATTATAGTGCTATCCTGCCCCCCTGGGTACCTCCAGACTCCCCAGAACCACGCAGATACAACGGAAGGACCCTTAGCGGGTCCCAGATGGCAGAAACGCGAAAACTAAAGGCTGGAAATAGCCTGAAACCGGCTGCTGGAGCAAAAACTTTCAATTCAGTAAATTTTATTGAATTGACCCCCAGCCAGCTCAATCTTAACCAGCACCTGGACCAATGGGAGGTTTGTGGACATGCCAATCACGTGTGGTCCATGCACAGGGAAAGGGGTATAAATAGGACAAGGAGGAGGGGACCCAGGCAAGAAAATACCTGTGCAGCTCGGGGTCCCCAGGAAGTGGACTACTTAGGCTAATCAGTAAAGTACTTCAGACCAGCTTTAATAAAGCTTATTGCCTACATTTGTGTGAATTAAGTTTGCTCAAATCAAAGCTTGAACTTTGTTAATCTAGTAAATAAACCATTTGTGTGGCTCAGGGTCCCCAAAGAGTGTGACTACTTAGGCCTATCATTTAGTTGACTTCACTAGGGTCGCTTTTTGGTATCTTTTCAGAGACCATTTATATTATGAACTACTTTGGTTCATTATAATAATAAAATAAAACTACAAAAACCATTACAACTTCATTACAAGTGTTAGTTTCTGTGTCATAGCCCCACGAAACTTGCAAAAGTAAAGTTTAGTTGTCTACACTGATTAGAGTTCCTCTGATTAGTTCAACAAACCCTACATTTCACATCACTACAGTATTGAGGACAACTCCTGGGAACCCACCAAAAACGTCCATATGCCCGCCCTCATCCAAGACTTTCACCATGACTACTCTGGAGCACCCTGAATCATCTGCAGCCTCTACTCCATCTCTCCAACAGACCATGCTGTTTACTATCTGTTCTACCCAGTGCATCAAGACACCGCACTCTAGGTAGAGTGATGTCAGGGGACTTCCATTTCTGGAACTTCCTTTTTTTAGAACCCTGGAGTTCTCTGGAGATTTCTGGAGATCTCCAGAGCGCTCCTGCACCTTCTGGGAAGTACTGCATAGTTGTTTTCACACTTCCACCACTCATGCTGATATGCTATGCCATGGCAGAGGAATTCTTAGACTTGTTCTCTTTGGATTTTCTTCTGCCAGGTGATTAGTTGTATTTTCTGTCATATCATACTGTCTCTAATAAACTTTGGATTTCCCTCTGCCAGTTGTGTGACTTAGCCACATCCTCTGGAGGTCACCCTTACAATTTGTAGATGTGACCATCAGGGCAAGAAGACATCGTGCAAGTCTCTTTGTTGAATGCAAAACACGTTTTAGAACTGACATCTCTATCTTGCTTTCCTGTGGGCTTACAAGAAGCAGCTGGTATGCATGCATTCCCCAGGCAGAACTCCGTTAAGAGCAGGTCATCTGGTTTTGCCTAGCCAGCATAGAATCCTGTGAGCATTTTTTGGCAGCAATTGAGGTGGAAATAGACATAGTATTGGAGAACTACTGCCCACTCATACTTCTGATTCAAGTTCATGAGATGTGAGGCATATCTAGCAGCACCATGCCCAATCAAGAACATTGCATGTGCATTGACTGACAAGGCTGCAAAAGCCTGGAGAACTGAGAAATATGTCAAGAGTGGAATAAGCAAGTTATGGAGCGCAGGATAGTCTTTGGTGCCTGTCATTCAAGGGCTGCTAGCATCTAACCGGTCCATGTCTGCACACTTAAACTTTGACATGGGATCAAGCTTGCACAGGTCAAAGGATCAAAACTCATAGCATGCAATGTCCAGCAGAAAGCTTGTCTCAATGGTAGGGAATAGTGCAGGCAGCAACTTACTGACAGCGGACTGATCAGTAGATATAAAGGCTGGGAATGGAGGGGGTTTGGCCTGGGTAGTGTCAGGGGACAAGTCCTTGGACTGTCCACTCTAGCCTTGCTTAGTCTGTGTTAACGTTGGCACCCCTATCTAGCCACCATCCAGACCGCTCCGGCCCTATCCAGCTCCCTTTCTGTCTTGGCATCATCATCTGACAGATCAGCTGGTCTTTGGACCCACTCTACTTGCCGGCAGGCCTTTATGCCATTGGCTGGCTTACTCATGCTGATTATTGCTTACTCAGTAGTGCTTAGTACATACCAGCCCTATTAGTCAATACGTCGTAGTCATAGTGTGTCCGATGTAGTATATAAGTAGGACTGGCAGATGGAACATCCCCAGTCCTAGCAATAGCATTGCTTCTGGGTCTACACATCAGCATAACTGTAAGCTCCTCAGTGACGACCTCGCTCTCTGCCTTCGCCCTCTGGCTCCGTCCCTTGTCGGCGGCCTGTCCTCTTGCCTGCCAGCTGCTTGTCATTGTGCTTGCTTGATGCTTGCTCCCCTTGGTGGTGGGCTTGAGCGGTCATTGCATCTGCTTGGCATTCCACAATGGAGCGTCCCCTTACAGGTAGCAAAAGGCAAAGTGAGGTTTGGTAACTGGCTAGCCAGAGTAGCAAAGGCCCAAAGCATGGTCACCATGCCAGTTAGTGCAGCATCATTGCCTGGCACTGCCAATGCAGGGGCCTGTAGTGGAGTCTCTACTGCATCAGAATTAGATCTTGGCTGATTACCTTCAGACATGTGAAATAACAATGTAGAAGAGGGTGTGCAAGGTGATGGAGGTGACAAAGGTGGATCAGGTGGTAGAAATTGTGGTGATGATTGGCAGCTTGCTGGGGCAAACTAACCATTCAAGAGGCGAGGACAGCTTGATTTGTGTGTGGTACCTGCCAGATGAAAGCATCCTGCAATACTAAGAAAAAAGCCAAGTCCAATGGACTGACAAGCTCTGTGTAAGTAAGGAAAGGAAGCAGGACTAGAATATGAGCAAACCTGACTGTCTGGTCCGCTGACTTGGGGGCTCATTGTAGAGCGATGAATCCACTAATTGGAGGGGCTCAGAGGGCAAAGTGGGGTTCAGAGGGCTTTGGTAGGAGGGTTTGAGGGTACTCCAAAGTAATCCAATGGTAATAAGAGCTCATCTGGAGTGGATACGGAGGTTGGGCATGGGCGATATAAGTTGGAGGGCTTAGATTGGACAAGTGACAGAAAGGAGAATGAGTTTATTGAGAGAGAAAAGAGTAGAGGAAACAGAGATAGGAAAAGAGTAAATAGGAATACTGGTAATATCAAGACTAGAGACCAACTACGGGGCCGGAGCCTTATATACTTGGGGATAGCCGGGGTGCGCGGGGGCGTGCTAGTGCAAAGCGCGTGAAATGAATGGGTCATGACACTGACAAGCTCTGTGTAAGTAGGGAAAGGAAGCAGGACAAGGTATAGTAGGGCATAGACCGTGCTATATGTATTGTTTTTTGAGAGAAAGAGAAACAATGAGGTCATTGTTGGTGATGCTACAAAGTAATGTGATATGGCCAAGAGGATGCAATGCATTGAGGGTTGATTGAGGATTGTGTTGCTTACATAGACCTCAATCAAATGCTTTTGATTGATTCAATTGCCAACCTTCAACCAGAGACGGGGACATGTAGCTTCCCTCAAAGATTGTAGGTTGTTGTTTCTCAAACAAACCCACCCACAGCCAAGACTTTCATTTAAAATATTTATAGGGAGTCAGTCACATTTCACATTTATACTGCAACTCCTTCAACTTATACCGCAACTATTATATCACAATCTCACATTTTGTCTCCATCCGCCCTTGGGTGGCAAGCTACCCCAGGGCAAGGATAATCATGGCTGATCAAGTGCAAACTTGCTCACCTTTCTTCCAACTCAGAGACACCATGTGTAGGTTGTGAAATAAATCAGTAGTTGTATTAGCATAATTTAGTATAGTTGAACAAAATAGGAGTTATTGTTATTATACTCTGTTGTACAAGAAGCGTTTATATACATGTCTATAGTACAGTACTAGAATGTTCTCTTGTTGTGTAGTTGAACAAAGAATGTGTGAGTATGGCAGCCACCAGTTTTGGACGCTGATGGCTTGTATTGATTATTTCAACTCTCCCTCTCAATCCGATGTCATTCTAAGAAGTTTTATTTTGTTCTCAAATTCTGGACATAGTAACAGTTTTGTAAAGATGTCTGCACAATTAGACTTTGATGCGCAGTGGAAAATCATGACTTTGTTTGAAGCCAATTATTTGCGTATGAAGTGATGTTGAATGTTGATGTGTTTACTGCGTGCATGGAAGATTTGATTGCTGGCAAATAAGATCGCCGATTCATTGTCAGTAATGAGATGTGTGGGTTTATTATTTGAGTATCCAAGTTTGGTTAAGAAAGTACGTATCCATATGGTTTCCTGCATGGCATGACAGAGTGCCATATATTCCCCTTCCATGCTTGATAACGTGACTGTGGGCCGTTTTTTTGAGTTCCAGGTTGTTGGTCCTCCACATATCATGGTTGTATATCCAGAAACTGGTTGTCTATCATTTCCCCAGTCAGAATCAGAGAATATTTTGACAATTTTGGTTTTATCAAAAGCGGTAGGGTCATATTTTAGACCAAGATCAAGTGTTCCCTTGAGATAGTGAAAGACTTGTTTAATGGCAGTCCAGTGTTCCGGTGTGGGATGCAACATAAACTGACTCAAATGTTGTACAGCAAATGATATGTTGGGTCTGGTTGAGATGGCTGCCCAGATTAGCATTCCTATGGCTGATGGGTATAGGTTCTCAATATCTTTGTGTCGTGTATCATCATCATTTAATTTTTTGAGTTTGACGTTGTGGTCCAATGGTGTATGGATTGGATGTGCATTGTCAAGCTCCATGTGCATAAGAATCCTTTCCAAATAGGGTCATTGTGTCAGCTTGACAACTCCATTATCATGATAGGTAATTGTTAGGCCAACGATGTGATGCATTTCGCCTAGATCTGTGATTTCAAACCTGGATTTAATTTCCTGCTTGACTTTTGATATATACACTTCTGTGCATGCAAAAATTGACATGTCATCAACATGGACTGCTACAATTGTGCAAGATTCTCCATTTCCTCGTATATATATGCATTGGTCAGAGAGGAAGCGAGTGAATCCCATTTTGTTAAAATGGGCATCTAACAGTTTGTTCCACTCATGTCCTGCCTGCTTGAGTCCATAAATCGATTTTAATAACTTCATGACTCATGATGTCCCATCCTCAAACCCTGGCGGTTGCTCCATATAGATTTCTTCATGCAGTTTTGCATTTAAATAGGTGCCTACAATATCAATGGTGTGGAATTTAAATCCATGTGCTGTTGCAAGAGCAATAAGAATGTGTAGTGTGTCAAGTTGCACTACTGGTGTGTATGTTTTGGAATAGTCAATTTTAGGTATCTGCATGAAGCCGTGAGCAACAAGGCATGATTTGGCCTTCACAAAGTTGCCATCTCCATTGAGTTTAGTCTTCCATACCCATTTTGGTTTAATTGTGTCTTGTTCTTGAGGTAATTCAACCAATTTGTATGTTCCTAGATTTTTGAGCTAATTTAGCTCAGCCTCCATCAAATTTTTCCACAGATTACTAGATAGCGCTTTGTTTATGTTTGTAGATTCCCCATGTTCAGTGCTGAGGAGTGCAATGTCAGGAACATCGGTGGCTAGTGCGCTAGTTGTGTTTGGAGTAATTGATCTTGATGGCCATGCTGCCAGGTTATTCATTAGTCTATAATCAGGTGGCAGTGCTGTGGCTATGCAGGCTGATTTTTTGTGTGTGACAGCAGTGGTTTTCTTTGGATCCAGAATGTCATTATCTTCTTTTACTTCAGTAATCTGTGCTGGTGTAGTCTCTTGGTCTTTTGTGGATTTGGTATTAGCAAGTTGAGTTGTTTTCTCCCCCTCTAACTGTAAGGGGTCGAAAGACTGCACTTGTTCTAATTTTCTTGATGCTTGGTGTTTGAAGACTACATTTCATGAGGTTAAGACTTTGTGCATTTCAGGATTATAATAACACCAGGCTTGTGATTCATCAGACATTCCTATGAATATCATTTTTTGTGACTTTGGATCCAATTTGGATAAGCTTTCTTCTTCATGCAGGACCCAACATTGTGTTCCCCATTCTTGAAGTCTTGAAACATTTGGCTTTTTGTTGGTCCAAACTTCTTCAGGTGTAACACTGCCTAAGGCTCTTGTAGGTGATCTATTCTTCAAGTATGTGGCATATGAGACTGCTTCAGGCCAAAGTGATTTAGGGAGCTTTTGCTGAAATAGCATAGCTCATGTGTGTTCCACAAGGGTACAATTTACCTGTTCAGCTATCCCATTTTCCTCAGAAGAGTAAGGGGCAGTCATTCTGATTTGTATGCCATGCTTTGTGCACCATGCATGTACAGTATTATTTAAAAACTTGTTTCCTTGATTGCATCCGATGGTTTTGAGATCCATTCTGGTTTGGGTCTTTACATGCATCTTGTATTTTTCAAGTCCATCGACTGTTGCTTCATCTGTTTTATTCTTTAGAAATTGCACTACAGTTCTTCGTGACTTTCCATCAGTTAGTCCCATATAGTAGCGTATTCCGTGTACTCCAGTAGTTTGTGCTGGTCTCCATAGGATCAATTGATGTCATATCCCCAATTTAGTCAAAGGTCACGCCTGATTCTTTTGGAAATGGTGTCACATGCTGTTTGGCTAGTATGCACGCCTCGCATTGTTGTCCAACATCTTCTCTATGAATTTCCATTCCCTCCACCATGTTCTTGTTTTTCAACATTTTGACAGCTGGCATGTTCATGTGCCCAAATATTCTATGCCATTCATCCCAGCTATGGGCTATTAACACTGTGTCTGTATTTGGATGTATTAACGCCGCTTCTAGACAGTATAGTCCGCCCTTCTTTATGGCACAAATTATTTCCTTCTTTGACCCTGGTGTGTATACATGCAACAGGCCACCTTCGAACATGACATTGAATTTCGCATCAGTCATTCGGCTCACTGATACTAGGTTGAACGGCGCGGATGGTGTGTGTATGACATCCTTTAGTGTAATAACGTTTGATTTGTTTCCTACTTTGCATAGTAACTTGACAGTTCCTCGACCCATACCAGACACGCTTCCAAAACCATTTATTTTATGCCCAGGCGTTGGAATATATGACACAAAATGAGTTTGGTCCTTGAAGATGTGCGACGTGCAAGCACTATCAGCAAGAATAGACCCAGGCACCAGTGCGCTGTATAATGCTATATTGGGTTCAGGAATAGAAGCAAAGGAATAGTCATCCACAGAAGCCTAGTGAGCTTGATCTGCATCTTTTGTGTTGTTTCCTTTTCCATGCCATTTTTTCTTTGGGTCAGAACTGTCTCCTGACTTCTTTCGTTTGGGACAGTGTGCAGCTATGTGTCCTTTTTCTCTGCATTCATAGCACGTTATATTCGGGTTGTATTTACCAGCAAGCGCTGTGTCAGCGTTTCGCGATCGGATTCGTCGATCTTCTTCCAGTATCTGTGCTATCAATTTGCTACTCTCTTTCAGAGTAGCTGTGTCAATAGACGAGATGAATGCGTCCCAGGTATCCGGCAATGAGGTGAGCAGTATTATGCTGAATTCTTCGTCACTGATTTTTGACCCTAAAGCAGCTAATTCCTCAACCAATTCTTTAAGCATTCGAATGTGTTCTTCGATATTGCCACCGTCTTCGCATTGTGTTCGGAATAACTTCCGTCATACCGTTACAATTCCTATGGCGCCACGCGCCTCGTACATCGCTTTTAACGTATCCCAGGCGTCTTTTGACGATGTCGATCCTGCAATATACACTAACGCGGTATTCCCAACACGTAGTCGTATAGCCGACAAGGCTTTTCTATCCTTCGACTTCCATCTCTTTTGGTCATCGTCACTTGTTTCGTCTGCGGGGAAAACTACGGTGCCATCGACGTAATCTAATAGGTCGAGATCTGTCAGGATGTCGACCATCTTGATCTTCCACACCGCGTAGTTTTCTGCGCCTTTGAGCGCGTCGATACGATGAAGCGAGGAGGTTTCCGACGACATATTTAGTTAGGTGAGTCGAGCGTTGGTTAATGAGTTTAGTACGCGAGTCTAACTGCGAGCATCGGGGCCCATAACCAGTTGAACAAAATAGGAGTTATTGTTATTATACTCTGTCGTACAAGAAGCGTTTATATACATGTCTATAGTACAGTACTAGAATGTTCTCTTGTTGTGTAGTTGAACGAAGAATGTGTGAGTATGGCGGCCGCCGGTTTTGGACGATGGCTCGGATTGATTATTTCAACTAGTATACATGTGGTATCCGAATTTAGCATCAGTACTGCCTTGGTCACAGCAGGGACAAAGCGAAATACTTGCTGACAGGCTTGTAGATGCAAGCCCAATGCAAGCCTTCATATGCCTCAAGGGTGATGCTTCAGTTAAATGGAGCACCTGTTGAAAAGTTTTGTTTGAAGAGTTTTTCCAGCAGAAATTGGCACATTGTGAATGGCATAACATGTTTCTTTTTGGCTTTTCCCCAAGGAAACACTATTGGGTGCCAGCAGTGTGAGGAACTAGCAAGTCACATCATCTGGTTCCTCTTCCGTGAGGTGTCAGCTCCGAGTGAACCACTCATCAATACCCTTGGAGTTTACGTTTGCTTGTTGGTTGGTTGGTTAGTTATACCCTGAGAGCTCCACACATGAACAACCGGGGTCCGTACTACATACATGTGGTCGCGTACCAAGTATGCTCTCCTCGATTCGAGCGTCGTGAGAACCTTCCTCCTCCAGCTCCATTCTTTACCCAGCAATACATATGAATGAATTGTTAATGCAGTAATAATGGGTCAGGAACGTCAGATAATGAAGCCGGTAGTGTAAAAAGGTCGTCGCGCACTGCCAGGGAAGAGATGCGAACACTGTCATTGAAATGTTGCTCCCTAAGATCCTGAGCAGCAGCGTTGGCAATCATCTCGACTGGGGGATCGGAAAGAGTGCCATTCTCCATGGCCTGTAGGACCGCGAGACTCCCTCGTTGAAGAGGCGTACTTCGAGAAGGTTGGGCTGTTGCTAAGCCGGGTTCAATGTGCATGTTTTGGAAACCGTCATTGACAGAACCACGAAACGGACCCTCGTTTACGGGACCAACAGAGACCATAGAGTAGTCATCGTTATCAATGTTTGTAGAGTAGTTTCGCGCGGGACCATAAACGGGTACATGCGATTTGAACCATGGATGTTGCAGAGCACAAGCGAGAGTCATTCGCTGACGAGGATCCGTCTCCAAGAGACATCGGACGAAGTCGATCGCTGATAAGGAATCAGTGAAGCCAATATTCCGATATCAAGGGTTCGAAACCATACCTTGACCGCTGACTTCTTTGGACTTAAGAACACCCCAGTTGATAGTACGTTCCAGTATACGAGTTCGGACATTGTGTTGTTCTTCCTCGATGAAGGGACTACTATTCGTAAGCCTGCACAACGGAGGTCAAGATAGCACTAATAGACTTGATTGCACTTGCATTGAGAATACAATGACCCCCACACTCCAACTATCGACAAGATTATCGTACCCTTCGTTGTGGGATTGCGCTACTACAACTTCAGGTGCCAGATAGTTTGGAGTACCGCACATAGTCTAGATAACAGTCTACTTACTGTTTCGAGGAAAACAATTTCAAACTCACCTTCAGCATGGTCAAACTGTCGACGAACTTGGCAAGACCGAAGTCAGCAACTTTTACTTTGGGTGGAATATCTTTGGTAAGAAGAACGTTCTGAAGAATAATGAGCTTGGGTAGCAGCAAAAATAACCATGTGTATACCTCCGGCTTGAGGTCACGATGTGTGACGTTCTTAGAATGAATATACTTCAATGATCATATGAGAGGCAATTCAAGAGCGTTAAACAATATCGTACAGCAAGAGCATCGCAGAGTTGGTACGTGATGTGTTGGCTAATAGCTTCACCTTGAGTAATCAGTCAGAACTTTGTATACGTGAAAGAGAGCTTTAAACTCAACCGAGACCGCCTTGCTGGAGGATATAATCGAGAAGATCACCGCCTTCTATAAGTTCCAGCACAAGATCTAATTTCATTACGGCCAATAAATCTCGAGGTACTCATTGTCTAAAGTTCGTGACTCACTGATATCTTGTGAGTCCTGTTGAAAGAATACCTCCTTCAGCTGACAGATATTGGGGTGTTCAAGGCTTTCCAGGATTTTGATTTCTTGTTTGATACGTTCGTGATTTTTCTGATCGCCAGGCGGACGAACACTCCTAGAGTCATGAATCGTCTTGACAGCAACATATTCACCAGTCCTGTGACAAACAGCTCTCTTGACAACGGCAAAGGATCCCCTCCCGAGCACTTCAACTAGGTCATAAAAGGCGTAAAAACCATCAGTAGGGGGCCCGCTCGCAGTGTGGCGGTAGAAGAAACCTATGCAAGGGAATTCCACAAACTTTCACCGAGAAAAGTAAGACTGGCGCTCACAATGATCTTCGAGACTCCCAGGTTGGGGACATGTACCAAATGCAATCTCATTTCCTTCGCGAAGAACACGCGTTTGACCGCGTTCGATCTTATGACGATTTATCTAGCGAAGTCAGTGTGAGAGAAAGTGCGGGACACCCGAGACAACCTACAAACGTGCCATTGCTTGAATTGTCTTGAACAATAACATTAGAGCCGTCCCAAGTGAAAACACAATGCTGATTGCCTGTGCCCAATCGATGGTAAACCGTGTCAACTGGGAAGAACACGAGTTGTGTACTTACTGACTTTGTCCCCGGGCAGGACACAATCATTCATCTCTTTATGGCGACCAAGTCTATAGCAGGTTTTCCCCTTCCAGAAATCAATTCTGGTGAAATTACGATTGCAGGGCTGAAGGTACCCCCAAAGATGACCATTCAAGTCGATATCTGTTTGTTGCGAGGCCTGCTGAGTCGACTGCGTCGGCTGTTGGGTCTCTTGGGTCTCTTCGGCGTCCTCCATGAAGCTATCGCTTGAGATGTCCATTTATGAGAGAAAGCGCGAGCTATTTGATGGAGGGGTGTGTGGAACAATTGTCAATTCGACAGGGTAATCTGCTTTTATACGAGACGCCTTTTTAAGCCCCGATGACCACATGGTAGCTTTGACCCTCAGTGGTTACGACGTGTCAAAGCTGAAAGGAACTGAGCCAGATGTTGTTACAATTGGACAGAGAACTTGTGCAGAAAGGCCCCTAATGCAGACGAGGGTATATGTCTCTGATACAGACAATTTGGCCTCGATTTGCACTGGTATGACAAGAAAATGTCGCGCGAACTAAGAACATCGGTGACTAGGGCACGTGCACGCGTGGACCTATCCAACCGCGTGCTTTGTTTCAAGTCAAACGCCTTATACGTGCGACGACATCAACCAATAATCAAAAAATCATTCTGAAATTATATTACAACGCAATCGCCATGGTTGACCCCGCGAACTTGAAGTCGAAAACTTCAGAAACCGTATTGAATCAAGAAACAATTACTTGTTGTGGGTGCTCTTAGTTTGATGATTGTTGAGCATCTGGGAAGCTTCATACACCCAAAGAGACAATCTGTTCTCTTAGTCTTTGAATGAGATTAGGGTCCGTCCTGCAACACCCTCCTAATGCGAATCCACCCCATACGCCCTGATGCTCTGTCTGAGCCACGTGAAGGATATTCTTTAGACCCACTGCCCACGAGTGTTTTACGTCTTGTGATGCGACCAACCAGGAACGAGTCAGGATATCATAGGTATCACCAAGGTCAGGGTAAAGGATCAACCATGGGCGCAAGGAACTCGAAATGTCAAGGGATTCCAAGGCACAAGAATATTCATGGACGAGGCCGGGAATAAACTCTGGTGCGGTGCAATTGATTCCAATGCCCGTTGGCCTCGGAAGTTCTCTGTCATCGTATGACGCTATTTCTTGAAGGAATGTAGCAGAGAAAATGTCCTGAATAGTCTTGCACTGACCCTCACTGGTTTTCTGAGGTGAATTTCCACTTGGAAGCACAAAAGATATCCACCAAGGTTTCTGCACGAAATCAACACCCTCTGCAGCAAGTATACTCTTCAGATCAAGCATGGCTTTTCGAATCGCGAACGCCTCTCGTACGAGTGGGACTGTCTCAAATGCAATGATGTCGATCATACCCCACGTCTTCAAATCCCGAGCAAACACAAGCAGACGTTCAAGATGGAATCGCGCTAAAGCTTCAATGGATTTCTCCTCGCTTTCTGTGTCATGTATATGAAATGAGTTGTATATGTCGTCTCTTTCTGAGTACTCCATAGGTCCATAAGGTGGCGGGTAATAACCAGCAAACTCCTGAGGTGGCGAAAGAGTTGCACCGAACGGGCCAAGTGACAATGCAACCTTGACAATTTCACCAGAATTTTCGCAGATGAATAATTCTCGTGCGTAGTTGGCCAGGCGGACACTTTGTCTCATCGCGTCCGTAGCCGCAATCTCAGAATACCCTGCCTTCCTGAATGTGCTAACAGCAGCCTGATATCTATAGGATCGTTATGATGGACAATCCCCAGATCACCATCATGAGCACAAACGTGGAGGACATTATAATCCGAGCCCCGGCTTGCAGGAAAGCCAAGTGGACCTCAACAATAACGTTCGGATTGTCCAATATCAACTGGGTAGACCAAAGAGGCGTATTTACATTCTGTGCGAGTGTCTCGAGCGTTGTTCCCTGCTATACAGTCAGATCGATGGTAATCCAGGATTTAAGCGACTTGCGAGCCCTCCATCCAAAATAACAGGCGACGTTGGATAAAGGTTCATCGACATCGTACATCAAAAGAATGTATGTCAAAATTATAAGCGCGAAATGTCACGCGGCTCTTCACAATCAACTTTGGAAAACAGGAGACTTCATTGCCGACTACGACTGACTTTTTATACACAACCTTTCTCCAATTCTTAATCACTGATATTGACCGTTTTCTTATGGGCGAAACAAAGATCTGGTACCCTCTCGAGTGTAATCCTGAGGTGAACACGCATGCGAAATTTCACGCACCCTCACGATCAACTAACTCTATAGGTATTCAACGGTGTAAGCTTCCCTCGAAAAAGTTATCATTACAGGAGGTAAAGCTTGGGGAGCTCTACAGTGGGCTGAGAAAGCTGGACTGGAAAAACCCGACCGATTCTGCGACCTTTATGGGCTTGATCCAGAGGTTTGCTATCTTGCCTACCTTAGACGATGGCTTAATGGTGACCGGGGCCGCGGTGACCTTTATTTAACTAGATATTATCATCGGTTCCACGCCCAGTGAAAGCTGTTATCTTTGTCTTTCCTTACTCCGAGGCCCAAGAGAGACGTGCTGCTGAAGATGCATGCATCGCAAGGCAAGGCGGCCCTAACATTGATAAAAACGTGTTTTGGATGAAACAAACGGTACGTAGTCCTGAGGTCATACTTGCCTCTTATCATAGCTCCAAGCTGTAGATACGCAATGCGTGTGGCGCCATGGCTATGATGCATAGTTTCGCTAACGTTTGTGCCCTTCCTAATATCATCATGCCGTTTCTTGACTGACTGACTCTAGTGCGAAGTCAGTTTTAGACAAGGCTCGCCCCTCGAACAGTTTTTCCATAGATGTCGCGGTGAGAATGTAGCAGCACGTTCTCGAATCTTTGAGGATATGCCCGAGTTCGCTGAAATACATACCTCTGTGGCCGACGCTGGTCAAAGTATTCTTCCTTCTATCGATTTCCATCCAGATCAGGGATATTGCGCTTTCGTCTCTGTCTTGGGTAAGGGTGGTATAGGCCGTAGAGTCATCGAGCTCGATGGAGGGCGAGCGGGGCCTGTGGACCATGGAGAGTGTCTTGATTTGTTGAATGATGTCGCTCGGATCGTCAAGGAAAAGTTTATAGAGAAGAACCCAAGTCTCTTTTATAGTATGTTGTACCTTGGCAGACCCGTGTATTTCGAAGGGTCGCGGTGATATCAACAACTGCTTTGGACAACCTGTTTGATACATACTTATTTATGATTTGTTTCCAATCAATTTGAACGGACACGGGAAAGGACGAAACCTCGCGGATGTATTTGATGCACCGAAAAAAGTCTAAATCACAAATTAATGTAGTATTCGACAGACTGTCCATGTTCTTTAATCTGTGTATTGGGAATCATTGACCCTCATGGGAAGACGTTTGGGTTGGTTCTCTTGCTTGAACTGTCTTGGAAGTAGAGCCAGGCCAACAAAGTAAAGTACAGTAATGAGCTTGAAGCAAAGACAATCGATCAGTAACAATCTACAAGGCACATTAAAATAGGTTACCACAATCCAAACACAGAAAAAAGTGGTGTAGCCCTTAGATATGCCCTCACGCCCAGTCGTTCGTTGCCATTCACTTGTGAATCCATCGTAGACTTGATACATTGCCATGGCAATAATAAGAAGTCCAAAAACTGCATGGGCGTAGTTCTGCACCGGACGGCGTGATGAATTACGCGGCTTGACCCAATGTATAACAGCGCCCAAGGCAACTTGTAAGATGTAGAGGACGAAGATGGCGACACCGAATCTCTAACGACACATCAACAAGATACCCAGAGATACACACACTTAATTCTCACCTTATGATTGTCGTTGAGATGCAGAGCACCTGACCTTGAAACAGCTAGTACCCCAAGGGCGATGCCCACAATAATCGCAGGCGCCGCTAAAAACGGAAAGATTATGTTACAATGATAATTCAATTGCGGACGGGGCGCAACTTACAAAGCCAAAATTGAGCAATAACATGGCCAACAAACCACGTTGGAATAAATGTCCGGAGGTATCGGGCAAGGAGAGTGCCGCCTGGGAGAAGTAGAAGGAAAGCCACTGTAAGGAAGATTCCATGGGCAACAATCATGCGTTGATATGGCAAAAGAGGAATGTCGTCCGTGGGGCTCGTCCCGTGTCCAGCTGAGGATGTTTTAGCCGGAGATGCGGCGCTGGAACTCGATGTCTGTGGTGTGGAACTCCCCTTCGTAAGGTCAAGAACTAGCATTTTGAATTCAATGTGTTTACGGAGGGTTGCGCCTGGGTCTGAGCCAGGAGTATCTGTGCCAAAAGCTATAATGACATCTTGTTTCACGTCGCTGTTTGCCTGGAATTGCTTAGCAGCGAAAGGATAACCTTGTCATGATAAAGCCGTACCGGTATCGTAAATGCGAAACTCGGGTTGTCACCCGATAACTGTCCAATATTAAACCTCCTCAAAGCCTATTTAAAACTCGAGTCTCACAGAAGTCAAAGACTTGTCGATTGTTGCAATTCGAGGTGGACTCGGGTCGACAGTCGGCATAACCTCCCTGGGGGCTTTGCGTTGCGAGAGTACTACGTCATTGCCGTTGGGCCACATGATTACCATTGGTGTACCAGCCATAAACCGTCCGAAACCCCTAGGCGATATGTTCTGGTTCATTGTTCGACTCGAGCATATACCTTGACTCACATCCCCATCCACCCCAAAGCTTGCTGTCCCTGACTTGATAGAACATCTAGATATTCCAGAGTGAGCTTTTTATCCTACATTATTGAAGGCGTCTGTGCGCACATTGTACTTCAGATCCATTCACGGTTGCCGAAATACACATCGTCTGATACTGCATTTCAGCAACAAAGGCCTGAAAGCTAGAGAGACCAATACGCACGGTCATACATTGTTGGTCAGTCACTTGTCGCCCCGCGATAAGCTGATAGTCAAAGGCAAATGTTCAGCTCTTATGCATATGCGCTCAGACGATACCAACATTCCCAGCAGTACCAAACACCAGGAGGACGGCAAGCAAAGGTGACGAAAAAGCAAACACCATTGTTAAGAATGGAGGGGAACAGGAAAGAAGGCGCAGACTTCGAACCAAGTTCAGGACCTTTAAACGTTATATTAACTCGATCAAAGTCACCAAGTAAACGTCATCATCGATGTCAGGAGATGAATCAAAGAGCGCTCGAGAAAGAATGTGTGAGCATAAGGCACAACGCAAATTGGCTTTGCTGTCGCGGGAATTGCGGAAGACCTGAATGATTTCGTGTTGAGCTCAACTTCCAAAGTCAGGAAATGCATATCACCATATATATGCTCTTACCAAGCCATTGTCAAGACAAGGCAAAAGCGTTGATGTGATCGATTTTCAATGGCTGACCATGTACAAGTTGGTGGCGCGTTAATTCAACGCGATCTTGTCCTGTGCCTGAGATCTGAACAGGGCCTTTGATTCCACATTATTACTCAACGTGTCAAGCCTAAGGTATGTAGAATCAATGAGAGATCATTAGGGCTACCTATCCTGAGACCATCTTCTACCACGCCTCTTCATCACCCCAATTTCGTCGCACTACGACCGCGGTAGAACTCTAGTCGTTCCAAGAAAAAAAAGGTGTTAATGTAGTTGGAGACTAGTTTTACATCAATTAGAAATAAGGGTAGTACATAATGATCATCAGCCAGTAGCGAGTCCGTCAAAAGGCCATGCAAGAGCACACTATTTATTATTGTACATCAGATCGGACGATATTGTATGAGAAGTCCTTGAAGAGATCAATTGACAACAAATCTTATGTTCTTGAGTATTCGCAACTCGTCAGAAAACTCTAAAAGTTTAGAATGAAAGGATGGTGGATGAGCGGGCAAGTCAAAAGTCATTTGGCAATGACGTGGTAGGAGCTGCGCTAGTAAGGGTACTGCGCCATCTGAAAGTGACTTGCTCCAAAAGGACCACCCAAGATCGAGCTTTTCAAGGTTAGCAAATGGTAATGTGTGATCTGATAACATTTCACATGGAATTGTTGTATCCAGATAAATCCCAAGATAAGTGAGTTTTGGGCAGTGGCGTGCAAAAAATTGGAGATGGTTGAATGTAAAAGTTCCAAACGTAACACCCAGCAGCAACGGTCCCGGGTTAAGATATAGAACTTCAACCATAGGGAGGGACTGAAGAAGCCTGTTTACCTCTGTGGGATTATAAATCAATGCGAGATAGGCTTCAACTCTGAGCTGAGTGAGATTATACGAGAGGAAGGGTTCGAGGGATGCGAAAGGGGAAGATTTTTCATTTTTTATGTCGCGGAATGAAAAGTTGGTGACATTTGGCATTCGAGCCACGATTTGGTCAGAGGCCGTAGAAGATGGGTTATCCGAGCACACCACTGTTTCAATGATTAAGTTCTGGACGTGGAAGGGAAAGAATTCGCTATTCAACAATCTTGCAACCTGATATGGACACTCTGAGATAGTCAACGTGGTAAGGAAAGGAAATGACCCTTTCTTAAACGGGGCAGGTGAAGGATGTTTCCTTGCTGGCATTCCTTGCACCACATGTGCCCACAGCCTACAGGACAAGATATTTCATTTGTTTGATTATAGTCAGCTCTATCGACAAAAACCGAGTTCTTGCACCTGTAAGAGATTCACTTCCTCAGTCGTGAGGGAGCATGTCTGGAGATGCCTTACGAGTTACAAATGACTTTGATAGATACATTAGAGTTTTGCAGTTCTTCAAAGATTTCCATCTCCGTGCAGTGGGAAGGTTGTTGGTTTGAATTTCCTCGAGGGATGGAAACCGGGATAATACTTCTAGGACGGCCAATTTAGCCCCATATCGATGAAGTGTCAAAGTGGTAAGATGGGGAAGCTTTACAAGGGATGACAAGACTGTCGGGTCTTCCTCGAGGTCACTCCCGATCTCAAGAGAAATGAGACCAAACAATTGTTCCATAGGATTTGAAAAACGGAGATGTGTCTGGTATGAGGGGTATTCGATATACCATTCTGTAACTCCTGGGTGTAGTAGGCTTATCGATGACTGAAGAAGGGTCTTCGCCAACGATACAACGAAGTTTTCGTAGATTTGGAAATAAGTCAACGGCGGAGAGGGTTTTAAGGACAAAATTCAAGGCAGATGCTACACCTTTACTGGTCTCATGATCATCGTGTAATAGTAGGAACCGAACAAGCTTTGAACATTCAAGAAAGTGGGACCAGTTTGTACGAGAAGGAACCTTGTGAGGAGTTTAGAATAACTAAAACTTTGACTCTACGAATCGCTCACCTTGAACCGAGAGAAATTCCGCAGCCCAAGAACTTTCAGAAGGGCTTTGAGGTCTTTTGGGGAGTCCAGACTTCGCCATACATATATATGGTCTCCCCACCGTAGCCCAGAGCTTGCAAACCTGCGTATTTATTGCGACCGATTTCTTTGTCGAAAATTCGAAGATGATAGAGAGTAGCTCGGGAGTGATAAGTACAGGGTTGGTATTCATGACAGTGTTAGGATCAGCCTCAATTGAATGAGAAACCATGGCCAGAGCAAAGGTACTTGAAAAGGAGAATAGGGAGAAACACCCCTACTTTAGTGGTTTCAGTCGTGACTCATCTTTTTGAAACCTCTGAATCATTTCCGTAGGTGGGCTGAGATCGTCCCTCGTTCAACTTCCGAAGTCAGATATATGCTCTTATTGAGCCATTGGCAAAAGTCACAAGCGAGTTGATGTGATCAATTTTTAACGGCTGGCTATGCACGAGTACATCTTGTCCTTGCCTGAGATCTAAACAGGGCTTTGAAAGACAATTCCACCTCAACGATCCATTGAAAATAGTGTCAAGCCTAAGGTATGTAGAATAAATGAGAGATCAGTAGGGCTACCCATCCTGAGACCATCTTCCACCACCCCTCTTCATCACCCAACCTCTATCCCCAACAGTCGCGGTAGAACTCTCTAGTCGCTCCAAGAGAGAAAAAGAAGGCGTTGAAACTGACTGTTGCATTCGAGAGGTAGGATACCCAGCATTCCGGCCACCCATCCTCGCCGCGCCTCTGATAGATAGCTCTCCATTATGAACCTGCAAAGGTTCAGGAGTATCGTCACTACGGGTACTCTGCACAGCAGTTCCAGGAGCTGTAGTTGACGCCAAAATCATGCGAGGGTTCGGATTTTTCGGGAATTTCGTGCCCATGCGGCTTAGTAAGGATGGGCCAGAATCTGATTCACTGCTGTCTTCAGCGCTGCCTTTTTGACGCTTAAACGGACGGTTAGGGAAGTCCGGTGTTAGTGAGCGCTTGTCAAATGTTGATGTTGAAGCCTGAGGGATCAGAGTGTCTACCGTAGTTGGTCTGTGATCTTGAAATCGAGGGCTTGATGTAATGTGCATTCGTCTTGCAGGATATGATAAAACAGGACGTTCCGGGAGATATACAGGACGACCTTTGCTGTTGATTGCAGACTGTGAGGTCGATACTGAGGCTTGCTCTTGATCTTTTTCTGACGTGCTTGCTTGTGGAATGAGTGACTGCCCAAATGGATGTTTGATGTATACGAAAGATAAAAAGAAGGCCCACTGCGAACCCTGATCAGAATATGAATATCTTGAGACTTTTCACTTGATATCTTGGTTTCTACGGCGGAAAGCACCGTCACCAGATTCGGGCGAGGAGTCCAGGAGGCACTCTGCTTCCGCTAGAAACGCATCAGAAACTACAACAGGAACGGTAATAGGGGGAAAAGGTCAACGACATACTTGCTGACAGGCTTGTAGAAGTATTATACAAGCCTTCACATGCCTCGAGGGTGATGCTTCAGTTAAATGGAGCGCCTGTGCAAAAGCTTCAAGGAATGGTCAAGATAGAAGGGCCACTGCTGACCTCCAGCAAGAAAGGGCAGGAATCAACGATGACCCTGCTCAAAGCATCAAGTGAGGCTCCATCAACATTCAAAGGATAGGTAGAAGATGAAGATTGCTCAATAGCAGCAGCCAACGTTTCTGCGAGACGGCAGACGACCAACTGTTGATCGTCTTGATGAAACTTCTGCAAGTTCACCTTGTTGGCGAACGAAGAACAGTATTCTCGCAAAAGTATGATAGCGGGTGTTAGACGCTTTTCGACCACCACAAAACCTGCGAGGTCGAGATATGGTTGGGCTGAGCGTAACAATGCGGCACCGTCCGGTCGACCTGCATTTGAAAGCAGCTCAGTCACTCTGTTCAGCAGGACTTTAAGAACGTCGGATCCTCGCGATGAGGTTGACGATGTCTTAAATGCCTTCAGTTTGAGGAGAAGCTCTTCAACAATGATCTCCACGTCCTTGTAGGCTAATTTGGGAATCACCTATCCCACCTGATGAACCAGAGATGAAGACATTCACAAGACGACGTACCGCAAGTAGATTGTCAACAAGGGTTTCCTCCGCTTCAGTCCCAGGTAACGCATACCGCTCCACGATCACTTTTCTAGCGTCTTCAGTCAAGAACTTGAGAACAACCTGACGGAGTCTATCCCGAATTTCTTTCTCCTCATCATCCATGTTGTCATCTAATGGAGCCATTTGGTCAAAGAAGACACCAAGGGTAATTCTGGCATCCATTTCAAGATGTTCCAGGAGCGCCCGCTTCACAATTTCAATCTCGTCACGTTCATCTGTGTGTCTTGTATATGAGATGCATAGAGAGATATATGACTTGTAGACACACCGCTTTGGAGGAGTTGTAGTAGGACATCCGCATTCCGGCTCAAAAGTCTGTTATTCGCCCTGGAGAGTTCGGTGACAGCTGTATATCCTTCTATTCGGACCTGCACCAAATGTAAGTCGAAGTATAGCGGGTAGACAACGTCATACTGCAGGCGTTTGATCTTCACACAAGTCATAAACAGCATTGATCGCCTCTTCTTCTAAGTCTGGAAAATAAGTGAAGAAAGAGCCGATGTTCTGCGCAGCAAGGATCTTCAGGTTAGGATGCGGAGAGTGAGTGAGGTCTATTAGTCGTTTAAGGGTATTTCTCCGCTCGGGAACATTCAGTTAATGGTTTCAGTCGGAAAAATGGTAGCTCACTAGTGACCCTGTTTTATCCAGGTGTCCTTTGGCCTTCCTGAGTTGGTCTGGAAGTCCGCCAAATCAGCTGAGTCCAATGTATGAAATACTGTTTATACCTTTGATATCGCGTTCTTGCTCACCAGCAAGCCTGTTCATGGCTAGACAAATGAATTCGAACGATAACAACAATTCTAATATTTCCACTCATCAAAAGACACACGTGACGATGAGTCAGCAACTTCACTCAATTTCTTTCGTGTCTTTCGACAACCTTTCAAATACTAGAAATTTTATTTTCAAGTAACTCCAGTAATCTTTGCAGGGAGGAATTAAATGCACGAGCTTGTAATTTGTTGCTTTCAGAACGGGCGGAAGTCACGAGGATTTATCGATCACGTGGTAAACTCCGGTTTGTGCCAGCCAATAGGGAGACGTGAATTCTTGTCTCAGATACACCCATGTCGTTGACCCTCAAAGCTGCAGGTATGTCATTTGGTCTTAAAATCGTTTATGAGACTTGCTGTATCGCCTTTGATCCAATTAGTGTCTAGTGTTGGTTGGAGGGCAGCTTTTAGACCAGTTGTGGGACTGCAAGGTGAGTTGAGTACATTTTCTACGTTTTTATGTTCGACTGAGCTCGTCAAATACAGCCTATCGCTATCTGCACTCTTCCAAGCCCGCAAATCTCGCAGAACCCTCTAGTCCGATCCCGAGCTCAACTACGTCCGCGACTGAACCAATAACCGCTCTTGCACAGCGAGGTTCTAACCAATTCAGCCTCGAACACCCGCAGAACAGAGCTGGTGTGTCCTCATCATCTAGATATTGCAGCAAAAATCTTGTTAAATCCTTTTCAATCGGCAGAGTATGTTTTGTCAACACTGGACAAGATTACAAACTGGGCAAGACAGGGTTCAATGTGGCCGATGACATTCGGTAAGTCTTCCGTGCTGTTCCAGCTATCTGAGAAACACGAATTGATTATTCCAGGTCTCGCCTGCTGCGCCGTGGAAATGATGCACATGGCCGCTGCCCGTTATGATCAAGATAGGTTGGGTGTTGTATTTCGTGCCAGCCCTCGCCAGAGTGATATCATGATTGTCGCTGGAACTCTGACCAACAAAATGGCACCCGCACTGAGGAAGGTGTATGATCAGATGCCTGAGCCTCGTGAGTGTGCCTTGGTATTTTTTACCTGCGAGAAGTTGATCGGAGCCTTCTAGGCTGGGTCATATCCATGGGTTCCTGTGCAAATGGAGGGGGTTACTACCATTATTCATACTCTGTTGTGAGAGGATGCGACAGTGCGTTGTTATTACTTGTCGCTGTCTGCGCTTGCATTGAAAGAATGTTGCAGGAATTGTTCCGGTGGACATTTATGTTCCGGGTTGTCCTCCGACGGCAGAGGCGCTGCTGTATGGCATGCTTCAGCTGCAACGCAAGATGCGTCGAAGTCGGAAGGGAGTCCTTTGGTAAGAGAACACGCTGCGTTTGGCACGGCTGCTGACTGGACAACAGGTACCGTAAATAATGGATAGTATGTAGTCTAGTACATGAACGGCATTCTAGGGTACATTTATATTGAGCCGAGTTGAACCAGAATGAGCGCGGCAAGCTGCACCAAATAACGGAGAATTGTTGTTGGACGATGCTTGCGCAACTTGACCTGAGCTTTTCCATACTCCGAACCGTTCGCTGTGTCCGCCGTCCTGCCCGCTGCTCTGCTCGGCGAAAGGCGTGGTCCTCGTCGCTGTTCTCTTCGTTCCCCCCGCACCTCCTAAACTGACGCCTGCTCAAAGCGAGATGGCTGCGGCTCTCCATCCTCCGCGACATGGCCCCAGCACACACAATGCAATCTATCCTGGACTCATGACAGAAGTCGGTGTCCAGGACAAACGATACCCAGCCTCACCGCGCGCAGATACCATGACTTTCTTAGGACCAGACAAGTCCTGCTGGGACAACTTTTCCAACGACAGCGATGCCCCACGAACAAATAAGCAACGCAGTCGTCCCCGTGATGCAGTTTCTTCAACATGGGGGACAGAACAACGCACCAACCAAGAATTTGTACAGTTGTTCCAACAATCAAGGTCATCCGCGACTTCTGCAGATGTACAGTCGCTGGTTTCCCAGTCGCAGTCCCCCTCCCAGGAGCCCTCACGCAATATCTCCTACGCCTTGCCCTCTGGCTCCCGTCGGGTCGTTGAACGCTATAGTCTGGATGATCACTCGCAGCTTGCTCCACCACCAGGCACCTCACCAACTGGGGTGCCGATATCCACCAACAATGATGCCCGAAATACCATCACCTTGAGTCCAGTCAGTCGTTCGGCCCCCCTTCCAGCTGGTGCTCAGCGTTCGATCTCGCCATCACCTGGCATCGGCGCTAACGGAAGAAGCTCCAACAATGACTATCCCATCATGCCCTTATCCGCGTCCCCGTCCTACAATCCGCCTGTAGCGTCTAAGCACCGTGCGTATCCACAACAACCCACATACATCACGCCTCCAACTTTCACCCCTATACAAGCTGGGTACTCACCAAGACCGCCTCAGCGGCAAGAGGAAGTTTGCGTAGAGTGTGCGATGCGGGACGAGGATATGGCAGATGTAGATGTGACCTCGCCTGGTGTATGGGAACGTGAGAGTGATGCTGAATATGAGGAACTAAAAAGACGTGAAGAAGAGGATGCAACTAACGGGCTTGTCACTATCGACGATCCCAATCGGCCGCGGGCGAGGGGAGGTCGTCTAACGGAACAGAATCTCAAACTTTGGCTAAGCGTTGTACGTATACATCAACTCTATCCCATCCTCCCACTAATAGCGTTGCCAGAATCCTCGCGAACCTACTGCGCGCCAACAAACTCTCCGAACGTACATCAAGTCTCAGAAGACCCTTCTCGAAGCAGAGGCTTTGGCTCGCGCTCGTGCCAAGCAAGAGGCTAAACAGCTTGAAAGCAGGATGCGTGACACCTATTCTCAACTTCGCCGATCCGCCTACGATCTCGGTAACGCAGCCGCTACTGCTGATGACATGGGCGGACTACGAATTAAGCCTCCAATATCGCCCACCACCCCAATCCACGATGTCCATGCTCGGTCGCATTCTCGTGAAATTACGTTGCTCGAAAACGGTATGATTGTGGAACATGTCGATGTGCGCAAAGAGGAACGTGAGGCGCGAGAGCGGAAACGAAAGGAAGAGCGTCGGGCGAGAAAATCATCTCGTGGGTCTACGATGGACGTCGGGTCGATAATTTCTGCCAATAGTATGGCACATACGGATGGTGGCCTAGGCTTACGCTCTAGTTCGCCGTTACCCAATTCAGCGCGTCCCATCAGTGTGCTCACCACTCCAGTCGACGTGCGGGCGTGTTCTCAAGCATCTCTCTCGGATATGCATAGCATGATATCCGCTTCACCTCGACGGACGAGATTCTTCGGCTTCAAAAATCTCGGTGGGTGGAGAAGTCAGGAGAGTTTAGCACCATCGGGTCTTCAGTCTGGCAGTATGATTGACATGCAGTACGTTTTCTTTCTGCTTGTAATCTCAGAAACTTACTTGTCCCGTTTGTGTTCTTAGTCTCGCTCTTGACCGAGAAGCGCATCAGGTCGGAACCCCATATGCTAGTCTTCCTGCGCGCGAAAGCCAAATATGGCCACGTACGCCCATACAGCCAGAACGAGATGAAAAGACACTTGATGTGAGCCCGAAGAAGAAGAAAAAGGGGTTAGCCAAGCTTTGGGGTCTCGTCACAGGAAAACAACTCAATGCGGCACGAGGCGAGGTTTCTCAGTCTACTGGGAACGAGGACGACTCGCCCCTGGCGCCACCACCTCCCTTGTCGTACCTTGTCGATCGCGGACCCAGTGAGTTGCGTATTTCCAACAATCGCCATGGCTCGAGCCCTTCTCTTCCATCTCTTACCCATTATAAAGTATTCGGAAATGGGCTTGCTTCCCCTATTCTGTCTTCGTCTACTGGTCCGTCCAGTCTCTTCTCATCACACGCCTCCTCATCACGCGTATCTGGTCCTGATGTAGAGGTTATTGAGGCATTGACCCCTGCCCAGGAAGACAAAGAGAATAACCTTGTCACGCCTAAGGCCGTACATCCAGTCACATCGGAACCTGATATACGCCAACGGTTATCTCGCGCTGATTCCCCAGCACCACCTCTACCTGATGCCAAGAGGCTTGCGCCACTAATAACGAGAGAAAAATCGTTACCACCTCTTCCTCCAGAAGCTGTGTCTCCATCGTTGAGTATCAATGCAGGGGATTTCCGGCCTCGTACTGTCTTCACGTATGACCCTCGTCACCTCGCCCTCGGCTCAGACTCTCCTGTCGATTTTGTCCCTCCAAACGCTCCTTTCCGAAGCATTGATGCTCGCCGCCAGTCTTTTGGCGGAGTATCCTCTCGTCCCACTATTACTACTAATACCATGCCCATTAACGGTCGAAAGTCAGGCAGTCCCGTAGCGTCTCACTATGATGACTTTGGTCATTCGCGGCGCTCGCTTGGTCCAGACACT
>QLOM01004013.1:0-20436 GCA_003313785.1 Termitomyces sp. MG148 | reverse complement strand
AGGGCAGGGGGTAATCCAGTGGAGGAGTGACCTAAAGGGACAAGAGAGGGCTTAAGCAGGCTAAAGGGGGCTCCCAGACCAAAATGTAGAGACTTGTTCTGCTGTAAGGGCAACCTCTGGAGGCTATGGCTCAGTCACACAGCTGGCAAAGAGAAATCCAAAGTATATTAGAATATATATAAGTAATACAACAATAACTACTCACCTGGCAAGGGGAAATCCAAAGAGAACAAGTCTAGGGATTCCCTATGCCAGGAGTGACGCTTCCAAGGCTCCAGAAGCATAGGAAGTAACTGTATAGCATGACAAAAGCCACAATAAAATTTATAATCTAAAAAAGGAAAATCTCTGAAAAATAATCAAAAACTCAGAAATTGCCATTGCCAGAGGTCATGCACATGTCTCATGTGACTTGCTTAGTAATTTGGAGGCTAGCCTTGAGATGACTAAGCCTCTGGAAGCGTTGGCTACACTTGTTTGAATGATAACTAAAGAACCAGAGCATCTCAAGAGCTGAGAATAGTACTAATAGATAGTGTTGAAAGAATAAAAGCAGTAAAGTAAAAGAGTGACAGCAGAAATAGGGAAATAAATAGAGGAAGAATGAAAGAATAAGGAGTGAAAGAAGGGAGAAATGAGGAGTCTCCTGACACACATAGAGTTCCTCCTGTAGTTCCATGTTTAGGTAAGCAGTGGCAATATCCATTTGGTCCAGTTCAAGATCATACTTTGCTGCAAGAGCAAGAATCACATGGATTGATTCCAAGTTTGCAACCAGTGCCCACACCTTCTTGTAATCCATGCCTTTGACTTGAGTGAAACCACGAGCTATGATTCAAACCTTGTAGTGCTCAACATCCCTGTTTGCGTTGTATTTTACTTGGAATACTAGTTTGGAGGTAATCAGCTTTACTCCTTTTGGTATTGGTACTACTTCAAATACATTATTGTTGATGAGGTTTTGGAGCTCCTCTTGTAATGCTGGCTTCTGGTTCTTGCTATTGTATCCTTCAAAGGCTTCTTTGGCGTTTTTTGAATGTCTGGACGGTCTGCTCTGTGATATTTTGGCAAAGTACATGTCTTCATCATCCTCTGACTCAGTCAAGTCAGTGAGGTTGCTCAATTCTGGGTTGTCCGCTCATGCTTGTACATCTAGGAGTGTTTAGTGAGTTCCTTCAGCCTGTGTCTTTTCAAGATTTCAGGATGTCCTTGTGTGTTTCTTGCTCCTATTTTCTTCCTTCCTCTTGTTTTCAAGCTCCATGGCATGAAAATAATCCACATCTCTTAGCATGGGTTTTTGAGTCCACGTTGAGCGTTTTTGGTCCTCTGTACCTCCCACTGACCTTGAGACTGGTTGACTTCCGTTGTTAGATCTTTTTTGTTTCTGTGGGACCTCAAGCGTTGTTTGTGGTGGTGCAGGTGGGGGCAGACATGGCGACAAATCTGGTGTGTAATACTTTTCCTCTGTTTTGGGGGTAGTTGGCTGTTGCTCTCTTACTGGCTTTGTGTCATCTTCATGTACTGACTTGTCATCAGAGTCATGGCTTTCTGTCTGCTCTGTGAGATTTCTCTTGGGTGTTAGCTGCAGCATGTTTGGCTTCCACTTGCATTTGGGTCGCAGTGCATTCTCCTCACTGGGTTCAACAAGTCTTGAGGTCAGATTGAAATCTTCATCAAATTTAACGTGTTGACTGCTGAACTCTTTTTGTGTCTTTACATCCAGGAGTTTGTATGCCTTCTTTTTGGTGGTGTAGCCAATGAGTATGGCCTTACATGCCTTGTTTGCAAATTTTCCATCATGTTTTTCCTTTGGGATGAGTGCGTAACTGAATGGACAAAACCAGGAGATATTGGCTTTTCTATTAAATATCATTGAGTAAGGTACCTTCCTCTTCAGCCCAGAAGCTGGTGTTCTTCCTTTGGTTTGCCAGTTGTTCTGTCAATTCCCTCAATGCACCCGTTGTTCACCATCTGGACCAACTGACTTGGTGAGATGTGGGCAAGGCGTTGGTGCAATGTGTTGATGTCTATAGAAGTGAGTGCATGCGTTGGAAAAGAGATATTAAGATGATACAAGTTCCCTTTGTATGATCCCATAAGCATCACTTTCTATCCTTTTGAGGTTTTTATTTTGCATGTTCCCTTTTTGAACACAGTGTAGTACCCAGCTTTGTCAAGTTGATGTATTGATATGAGGGTGACTTGGAAGGACAGTACATATAGGGTGTTTTTGAGTTCCATGGTCTCAATGAATCCATTAACTTTGCATTTGAGCATCACAGTGCCTATACCTGTGGCCTTGACGTGGGAGTTATTGCCAAAGCAGATTTCCTGGAGTGGGTTCAGTTCTTTGAACGTGCCACATTTGAACCATTCACAATGCAGTGTCATGTGTGCTGATGTGCCAGAGTCAGCTATGGCATGTGGGTAGGTGAGGTCTTTTGAATCACTCCCAACATAGGCCAAAATGCGTGACATTAATGCTTTAGAAACATGAGCAGACTTGGTATTTGAAACTCCAGCAGTCCCACTATCCAAATCGCTCTCTGTGCTGACTGAGTCTTCCTGCTCCAATTCAGAATTGTGGCTTGCTTGATTTGCTTTTGCATTTGCTTTCTTTTTGGATTTCTTCTTCTTTCAATCCTTCTGATTCTTCAGGGTTCGACAGTTGGATGTGTTGTGTGAGGCCGTTTTGTGGAAGTCACACTATACTTCACTCTTTGCCTTTGCTTTCTGTTTTGTGGCTACTCAGCCTTGAGAGCAGCATCTGAGGATGAGGCTTCCTCTTGGGCAGCTACAGTGAACGTTAGGTAATTGGCAATTTTGGTGAACAACAGGGTTTTTCCAGGAGCAAGTAAGTTCAAAACAGTAGCACGGAAGAATTTCCATGTGCTTTTGTCAGGAAGGGAGTCAAGTAGGATAAAGGCAAGGAACTCCTGGTTGACTTGTTTCTTCATCGCAGTGAGTTTGGTGTCAGCCAAGGATATAGCAGCAATGTGGTCATTGAGTGAGGCTGCAGACCCATCAGCTGCACCCACGTGATGTATGTTCCTAACCACCTGGTGTCTTGTCAAAGACCAGTTACCCTTTAACACAACATTGTTGCAGTACCTGAGTTTTGAAGAACTCTAGCGCTTTATAATCCATACACTGCTGAGGCCGGAACAAGCTGTCATGCTACTTCTATGTCATTTTTTAACAGGAAATACATAAGCAACTTCTTGTAGTAAAAGTAAGGAAATTCTATACCTTCATCCAAACCCTTTTCTGTGATCAAATGATATTTTTTTACCATTCTCTAGCCATCAGAAACACCATGGAAATCTTTCTGATATTTCATTACATATTTCTTTAGAAAGAATAAACCAATTTACTTTCAAAAGTATGCATCAAAATACGGAACCTTTTTCTTTCTACGTTTTTCTTTGATAATTTTATCCTTTTTTTTCCATAAATGGGAATTAAAACTTCTAAGAATTTTACAAGAGGAAAATGTTAGGAAGAAACACAATTTGTATTTTCACTCAAGAAAAGTCAAAGAAACAGAGATTGACTCAATCACCAAGTCACTGAGGGAGTAGATCAGGAAGTTACCAGCGGCTTGGCACTGACACAAAGAAGGATATGACCTTAATAATAATTATAGGATAATCATAGGTATGTGGGGCACAATAGACAAAAACATTCCATAATACAACACTTCCTTGGCTCCTCCAATACACTCACATGGAAAGAGACCAGAAGCAAGACCTTCATTAATTATGATGATGTTAGAATCTGCATGCAGATTGTAAATTGAAATATCAGACAAAGGAAGGTAAACAATGAACTAGCAAGGTGCAAGTACATACCTCAAGACACATATATCTCCTCAAACCCCTTAAATAGTGGATCCAGGTTGACCTGATAACCATATACACTAATGAGGTGACACATCATTGCTTGTTGCTTGTGGATCAAAATATAGATATTCATATTGGATGGTACACACTCTCCTTCTTGCAATATGATGCTATAAGTGGTAAGAACTGGAGAAACTCATGGGTTTTAAACCCAAAAATGACAGACTTTGATTGATTTGAGTCACTGTACATGTCTGACTGCAGTGACATCCAAGCCAAGATAGCAAGAGCAGTGCCCAAAGTGAGAGAGCTTGGAGATCTAAAAGGGGCATTGGAGGCAGGAGCTCTTTGGAGAAGAGGTGCTTGAATGAAATGAGGAGATAGCTCTCAGAGTGCAGCCAGCAGTCAGAGATTATGAGGTGTAATAGTTCTGTTTTTGACAGGCTCTAATATCAGTACCATGATTGTCATGTTTTGCTTGTTTTTGGCATATTTTTGGCAAAGAATAAAGGTATCATGGAATAGAATGATCTCACCAGCCACATCTTTGACAAGGATATGGAATGTTTCCATTGTACCATGAGTCTTCTTGTCACATTGGCTGTATTTGAGCCTAGAGCCTAAATCATCATTCTCAGTCATTATAAACACTCACACCATGCCATCAAAATACCTACTGAAGCTTTGGGGAGTTATGCATAAGACGATACACAAGATGTTCAGCATTTGGAATTCAATCAACTCCACAATCTCAGATGGACTTTGAACTGAGGTCAAATGATCTGAACCACAGCTATCCCTTCAATCACACCGACACAACTAGAAAAGACATACAAATTGTTTGCCTTCAACCATTCTCACAACATGAACTGTCTGAGCAGCATCATTGAATCCCTACTTGTAGAGGAAATTTGTAAAAAAAAAGCAATGCACAGACACATGTACCCCAACCACTGCATGGCTTCATCCCTATTCCTTGCATGCCCAACAGGAGGCCTGTAACAGGGAATTAGAAGATGATGTTAATTGACCTCTACCAGAAAGGTCACCTGGTCAACAACTGCTGCCTGGTTCAAATTGTGTACACCTAGATGATGAGTGAAAGAGGTGGTTGAGAGAACAAAGTGTTATTGATTGATTAATATTGCCAATAATTGGCTAGCTCTATCATTGTTACAATAGTTGTCAATTCTCACTCCAAACATAGACAGCTATGTATATTGTCTGTCTATGTCTATCTTTAAACATCAAGTGAAGTAACGATTAATAAGATTGAGAATTCATTCTGTCATGATCATATGTTCGCAGAATCTAAAACAGTGTTTTCTAATGTGATGTGGTGAGTTTATCAAATTTAGCCAACTAGGCATCTGCATCACTACTGTGACTCATATTAATACAACAAGTAAGCAAGAAAACAGGGAATATACATACTTATAATACAAATGATGTGATGGTCTGGTGTGCAATGATGCTGGGCACAATGGTCCAGGACGTGGCACCAGTTGATCACTGGAAACAGCATGAGCCATCAATTAACAACAGGTTCCAGGACTCAGACAGAGAACATACTCTTCAAATTCTGGCAACTCAATGGCGCTTTGAACATCCAGGTGGTTGAGTTGGTCTGGACACCTTGTGCTGAGAAACTCATTGCTGTAGAGATTACAAGGTAGCCTCATGATGGGCTGATCCTGGGTGAGTAGTGGATTGCTCTTGTGCTCTCTTTTCCTGAAAGGCTTTCTAGACTGATTATTCCCATAGTTGTTCAAAGTCTCTCAATAACTGTTGATGAACTGGAGGAGTTCTGTAATGTTCTCATTATGCCAGGGCCAGTGCCAAACAGAGAAGGTTTCAGGTTCTTCTTCAGATTCATCAGAACTCTGTCCTTCCATCCTGAGTGTATGAACAAGCCAAAGGAGCACCTCTCAAATAGCACAGACTTGTTAAGCCCTTCTCTGCATATCTGCTCTCAAGACTTAAAAAGCTGTGTTTCCAAGAATCAGCTCAGTCATACTTCATAGAGCAAAAGACCTTACGGTAATCTGGCAATTCTGCACGTGGCCTCTTGCCAATGTGATCAGGTGTTGTCTCTCTGCTTGTTGAGTTGCTTGGACTTCAGTTTCACAAAATTGAGGAGTCTGACATGTGAGCTCTTTCTTGAGAGTTGATAGACACTGAAAGAAGTGAGTCTTAACATTCTCTCTTGTCTCACTGCCCAGTTCATTACTAGCAGCCAGAATCTCATCTATAAATTGTTCAGCTAAGGATTTGTTCCAGGGACACCATATCTCATCCCAGTAAGGATGGAATGGAGTCAATGAGGGGGCAGGAATTACACCATTGTCAAAATTGTTGATCTCCTCAGGGGATGCCATATGCCAATGGTCTTTAGTTGCTTTCTTGATGTCTCTATCATGTGTGATACCAAGCTTGGGCTTCAATGCATTGTGAACTACTTTCTATTGGGCATCATAAGCAAAGGGCACCAACTGAATCTGTATTGAGACTTGCTATCATATCAACACGGGATTGTTCTTTGGTGCATTGGTTAGCAAGGGCCTTGTAAGGGGAATGGCAAGATATCCTTTGAGAAACAGAAACTGCTGGTCTGTTCATGGCAGAAAATGAGTTTCAAGTTTCATTCCACTCTTCATGGAGTGAGTTGATGGCACCAGTAAGATTGGTTAACATGGAGTAGACATCATCTGGAAATCCTGGCATGGACCTCTGAGATGGTGTTGGACTTGAGACATGACTTGAAGCTTGATTTGAAGCAAAGGGAGAGCAAAGATGATTGTCTCCACTTGGTCTTTGGTGATGAGCTGGTGTAAATGGCTGGTGTAGAGGTGAAGAATGAGGAGCCCTTGAAGCAGGCACAGAGAAAGCAGGAGACAAAGGCTGCAGAGTGGAAAGATGTAGATGAGGAGTTCAGGGAGTCATGGAAGAGTATGGCCATGAAATATGGAGAAGGGGGGTAATTGTCTCTTCAACACTTGCTAACTCAAAGGAGATTCACCTTTGAGAATGCCTGTCTTGGATTGCCCTTTCAGTTGCCTAGTAAAGTATGAACCACAAGATAGACTTGTTATTGAGAGAACTGTACATACGTTGATGATGCCCAAAAGTTGCTAAGTACTGTCAGGGGTCTACTGTACCTAGCAACTGAAAAGTAAGGCGTTGGGTGGTCGCTAAATTAACAAGAGTCCTAGGCAGGGTCCCAGAAACCCAGTCTTATAAGTGAAAGGAGGAAGCGAATAAAGTAATGCTTAGCAAGTCTAAGAGTTGCCTGCTGTAGGTGCAAGGTGCTAATGTCTAAAGTCAGCAAGGACCTTAGCATTGTATATGTAGTCAAAATGTACTCTCAGGGCACCGTACAGTTGGCAAGACTGGCATAGAGGCGGCAAGTGTAGAAAAGTTGATAGAGGTAAATAATCACTAGGTGACTCAGAGGAACTTAGAGTGCGCACACTTGTGATCTGAACTGTGGGGTGAATTCCTTGTTTTCTAAGACAAAATATGTACAGTATTTATAGGCGCTAAGTTGCCGTGTTAATTAAACTAAAGTTGCTAAGTAACAAAATGGAAGCAAGAAAATGTCCTGTGATATTTACTAACCCGTGGTGTCTGTCAAGTTGGCAAACGCTTAATCCATACTTTACAACTCAAAGTAGCCAAATGCATGGTGACTGTCGCTAAGACTTGAAACCATCAGGAAGTCTAGCTCAGATAAGTCGCTAAGCATCGGTTGTGTGTTTAAGCATCGCTAACGGATCTGTCGTCGGATCTTGGAGAAGCGCTGAAATTTGATAGGCATTGCTTAGCGTCATTGATAGGGTCTGTTATCTCAGTAAAGTCACTGTGATTGCTAAGTCAGCTTGTTACCATGTGATCTCCCATGATTGCTAGAGGCTTGTGATTCCGATCTCATGACGTTCCTAGGTCTCGTGGTTGTCAGATCAGGTGGTCTCCAAGTCACATGTGGAAACCTTTGGCCCTTGGTTTGAGTCCTGCTTGTTGTAACTTACTAAACCTTGCTAAATATAGCACCGGTGTGCTTAGTTCAGCCTGAGGCTTATCAACATGGATTCTAGCCAATTAAGGATCTGCTGGAAGTCTGTCATGCACCTGATCTGACAAGGTGTTATTTAATGGACATTGTACAGAGGTGCCCAAATTGCTTGATGCATGATAGGAGTTATTGGAAGCAATTTGGGCTTTGAGATGCTGTGCTTGTGGTCATAAACAAGCCTCTTCATGAATAGAACTTAACTTGCCTCAACTTGTCCTTGAAGGTCTGATATGACCTCAGTATTGTGGTTGAGAATGGATTCAAAGGCTGCCTCAGAGCAAGAAGCTGCTTCAGCAGAAGTACAAGCTTGCTCAGTTGCATTTGCCACCTGTGAACAATAGAAATAACAATACTTGTTCAAAAAGTATGAATGGTTATACCTGAATTTGAGCTTCCTCAAGTTCCTGGATCCTGCTCTCCATCTCTTCATGAGCAATAGTGGACTCTGTGATTTGTTGCTGGTGCTCCTCTTCAATACAGCTCACTTGAGCTTGAAGGGATTATTCATGGATGTGACCCTGTTCATCCAAGCACTGCTGGATTTCAGCTGCTGTTTGGGTTGCAAGGTTCTGTTGTTGCAGCTGAAGGCGTTGCTCAAGTTCATCTTGAAAGTGTTGCTTGCATTCTTGAGATGCCTGTTGTTCACAAATTCAATTAATCTCTATAAGGAATTTATATTTCATGTAGACTTGCCTCAGCTCTAACTCATTCTAGTTCTTGGATCCTATTCTTCAGTGCTTCACAAGCTCTAGTGAGCTCTACAGTTTCCTGCTGGTGTTCCTGTTGCATGCGGCGTTCTTCTTGATTGCACACGTTTTTGAGATTCCTGTTATTCCCAAAATTCAATTAACTTTTAAGGAATTTATATTTAGTGTAGACTCACCTCAGATCTAACTTGTTCTAGTTCTTGGATCCTATTCTCCAGTTCTTCACGGGCTCTAGTGAGCTCTGCAGTTTCCTGCTGGTGTTTCTCTTGCATGCGACCTATTTTGGATTAATATAATTGCTTATGATTGTGCTCAAGTTCCTGCAACTGCTGTTGAGTAGTTGCCTCCAGTTGCGCAGAAATAATTTGATGCTCCTGTTGAAGTTGTTCCTTGACTTTGTGTTGAAAGCGCTGCTCACATTCATCAAGCACCTGCTGCAAGCATTGCTTGTACTTGCATGTAAATCAATGTTTGTAATATTGACTCTGCTCATCAAGGGCCTGTGATGTGATGGCTGCAGCCTGGAGAGCCTGGGCATGCTGAATAATATTGTTGGTGGCTGGGATTTGGTTGGAAGAAGCCGGCTCATTACTGGCCACAAGAGACCAAGATTGAATGTGTTCTTTAGTGGGAGAGGCCACATCCAGGACCCAAGCAACCTCTGTTAATTCCTCAACTGCAGAATCTCTTTCACTGGTGACAGACTGCAGTTGGGAAGACATTCTGTCATATATTCCTCTTGCATGCCATGCAGTTGCAACTTGTTCTTGTTGCAAAAAATCTGTTTGGAGTGGGCCTTTGAAAATGACTGAAAATATTCTTACCTGTGATAACTGATGGTTCAGAGCATTGACTCTGACCTGCTCCTTGTTCAGCTGATTTAAAAGATAAGCCACATGACGAGGTGAACACCAAATAAGATAGGCAAAAACAGATAACTTTACCTGATTGTTCTGAAGACGCAGCATAGGATCTTCAATGACTCTAACTTTAGTGCGATGGCGGTAGCTCTGGTATAAATTGTCAGTACTGAAGTATATGTTAACTTTCAAATACATATCCTATCTGCAACAACCTTGGTGTCTTCATGTTCAGTAGATAGGCTGTCATCTGAGTCACCATTTCCGTGCTTTTGAGTCAACATGTTCTGGAAATTTAAAGTCAATAATGCAAGCAAAGTACACTTGAAGATAGGGTGCCTCACACCAGAAATAGATGCACTAGGACTGTTTTAAAGTATCACAGCTGAGCTGACCTCAGCATCACTAGACTGCTGATTGATGTTACTCTAGAAAACATACATCATTGCTTTTTTTTTGCTTCAATGGGAGATGTACTCACCCTATGCACCATCATACCTACAGAAGAAGTTTCACTATGGACAAAGCCCTGCTCACAAGAAGAGAAGGATTAGTAAACAGTATTAGTAATAGCACAGCCACTGATGTAGTATATATAGGCAGCCTATGGGATAGAATATCCCCAGGCTGAACAATAGCAGTGTTCTTCTGGCCTATTCACTGAACTGACCATAAGCTTATCTAGCACTGTCTGACCCTCTGTTAGCCTTGCTTGTCCCTTGCCTGACTTTTGCCTGCCTCTGTGCTTGCTTGACTCCCACTTGCCCCTTGCATTGCTGACTCTGTGGAAGGAGTTCTGCAGATGTCAAGTGTTTTCCTTACAATCATGGCAAGCCATATTGGGATGTACATTATACATAGCTCTGTTGTGTCTTGATAGCAACTGCCTATAGCGCCCTGGCTCATCACCTTGTATTTTCACTCATTGCTTGTCTGGTCTTTGTCACCCTGGTTGGAATGCATTGTACTCAACCCTGAAGATGTCCAGAAAATGCCTTTCACCATGATTTAGCGCCTTGTACTATGGTTGAGTGCCTTGTTCCATTTTTGTGCCTACTTCTAATATCTTTGAGGGAGTGCTGAGTACTTGTAGAAGGGTGTATGATTCAATAACTCATGGCTCCTAGAACAAAAGCCTTGAAATCCAGTAGTATCAAGCCGTATTGACAAAGTGAACATGCCAAGTTATACAATGCTGTACTCAATCCATGGGGTCAGACTGGACTGCCAACAACTGATTCTACTAGTAATCAGGTGAGACTACACCAGGTGATCAGTGTTTTTACCATCACTGAGCTCCATGTTGCAGCCAAATGTTTTATAGGATGCATTAGCTAAAGTTGTTGCAGAAAAGAATGATATTGATGTGTTATTGTGCACATTACAAGTGGTGAGTGTTCCTGTATAAAAAGTGTGCACTCATCCCATCCTTTTTCTAGTCGCATACAGATGTACAACATCGACTGGAGGAGCTTAGGGAGGCTAGATCTATAGAGGTCAATGAACCACAAGAAGTGTGAATTTAAATTTGTTTCCCAGACTTAGACTGATCCTTATATTCAAAGCAATTATCCCATACAAGGGAGTCACAAGACCATCTTTTTCATGTTCAACAGTCTGTATGTTGGACAGTGTATTATTTGCTGTTCAAAATTACTATCCAATTCTAGCTGATTCCAGTCTTGAAGAGTCTCACTCTGTGCTGCATCTGTTGTAATGTTGCCAAAGCACCAATAACAACGTAGGTGTCAATCCTCGATTCCTAGATTGTTACTGATTTTATTCAGTCTAACGTGTGGTCATCTCTTTTGTAAAGAGTGTATTGATGGATGGATTGAATATAGACCCTTTGCAACATGCCCAACTTGCAGGAGAATGATTGAAAAAGTTGATCAAAACCTTGTAGGGCTGGAGGATGTATTGGCCAAGGCAGAAAAGTTATGACTTGTTTGTTACTATCTACATATAATCTGATTTGGCCTGTGGAAAGAAGGAGACAAGGCAAATCTAGAGACACACTCAACAGTCCAAGTCCAGTGTGATGGCAACAATGAGTTTTTTCTTCACTCATGTGTTGAACAAGAGTTGTACAATTCAGTGGGTTTGATTGTTCAGAAAAATGCCCTTCAATGTCCTGCCACATAAGAATGGCAGGAAGAGGATTTGAAGTACTTCAACTTGACATTCTAAGACAACAGCTTGATAAGATAGCATAGTGAGCCTTCTTTCTCAAGCCAGGATATCTCTTGAACTGTCTAGTTTTCCCTATTGTGGCCAGGTTCTCATGTGATACTCACAAGTAAGTAGTATGGATTGTGCAGATAGAGCTGAATCAGAATTTTTGTACAGGGACTATGGCTGTCTCACATTTGTACCACTGTTCTTTTGCATCCTACTTAGTCTGAGAATGACTTTGTATAGATTCTTACATACAGATTCCACACCTTGCGCATTTCTACAGCCATATGAGTGCTTTGGCACTCGTGGACCCAAGTCTAGCGGTCCAGGTGGGCTCAGAGAAAGGTGTGTGGATCAATGCTGACCCAACACCCAGCTGCATTGTCTGCAACATTAGCAAAAGTGAGATCTGTGTCTGTAAAACTGCTTAACAACTAGGTACTAGATGTAGTGTGGGAGATATGGACTAATGGGCTGTATGGCTCAACTCTGCACCAAGTCATGCACTGATCTTTGAATTACTGGTAAGTGCTCTGGCATATTTGGAAGTTCTTGTGCTGATGACAAGTAGCATATTGTATATAGTGTCTGTTGTGCTTGGGCCATATCTGACTAGACTTTTATCAGCATCCCATTCTTTTTCAAACCAAACTTTGATGCTGAGATGCTAGCTGCTGCGTTGAGGCTGCAGATGTCCAAAGACAGGAAGGAACAGTGTGAATTGGTGGTCTATGGAGAATTTCTAATGAAGAAAGATTTCAAGGGGAAGTATGATTGAGGGGAAAAGCTTGAGGTATAATAAATATAGTTTGAATGATTCTCCCAAGTCTCCTGGATTGCTTGGCCTGTGTATTGCTGCACCATGTCCTTCCAGGCTGCTGCTGTGAAGCTGAACATTCCAATCAGGGATCTCATCATGGCCTTGACAAAGAATAGCACATAATGTGTTGGCAACCACTAAGTGGTGGAATAGATTGAAAAGGTGCAATGGTGTAGTTCAAGTGTATCAGTGAGGGAGGCTGTCATAATTTTGAAGTCGTTCAAACAGTTTAAAACAGATGTATGAAATCCAAATTGTCATGGAAGGTGTGCCTGTCTATGAGCAGGTGGTAGATAGAAGGGTAGCATGGTCATGTACAACAGTGTCTGGACTGTCGAAGAGATGTTGAGCAAGAAAGGAAAGTTTGGGTTGAGTGTTGTCTTGTTTTGCACAAACATGGGTCACAAGGGACACCCAGAGAAAGAGTGGAAATTGGGGTAGCCAGAGACAAGTCTGTAAGCGCGGATAACAGTAACTGTCTGCCAAGACTCTGAAGAGAGTGTGAGCTGCAGAATATTGACTGTGGCTGCCACAGTTGTTGAGAGAGTGATGCCAAGAGCCAGGGGAGCAGGCCAATGGTGGTGCAGGAGCTTTAAGAGGACAATGCGAGGGGCACATGAGCAGGACAGCAGGCCAAAAGCGGCATTGGTCATGTGAATGTGGTCATGCAAAAATCATGTTGCTTTTTTTAGATGTTGTGAGTTGTTTGCATACAAATCATGGTCACATGAACAATCATGACTGGGATTCCAATACCCAGACAATCTTGGGGAGGAGGTGTGGAATCTGACTCTGTTCAATCAAATGAATACCGTCATCCAAACCATAATTAGCATGAGTTTAACTCTACAACCAAATAATGAATAAAATTTACATGTCAGTGACAGTCTACTACTTAAATGGCAAAGCTACACTGCTCCATGCATAATTGTGATGCTGCTGTGTTGTGTCATATCACTGTGACACTTGATCAGCATGCAAGTACACAGGCACCCGACTTGCTCAACTTGACCTGATCCTCAGTCTCATCACAACCTGCTCATCCTTCCACTCATAACAATACTTTATGAGCAAGCCTCAAAGAATGTATGGTGTCATCCTCGCAAGTTCTCTCTCAAAGCAGCCAGGACTCCTTGATTGATATGAGGCAAAATACTCTGGGAGTCCTGTGGGTTCTGTGAGGTTCAATAGTTTTCCTAAAACTAACTTTTTGTAGCTGTGGCTATGAGACTAGAACAATCCTGCGTTATCATGCAATAGCTAGATCAGACCACAATATTGGATTCAACTATATACTGAGTGAAATACAAGAAGTTGTTCTTATGTAATCCAAAACTACAGGTTAGCGTGCCTCTAGCATGCTATCTATTTTATGTGGCACTTAAGTAATGTAATCATCCATTACATACCCCTTTTTCAAACCAATGAATCAGTCTATAAGCTGAAGATAGCAACACATGTTGGTAAGGCAATGGATGGAGAGTGAATAGGCGACAGTGACTGCTCAGTAGGGTGGCGTGTTTAATGCATAACAAGGAGCATGGGCATGGCTGTGCTGCTTGCCAAAAATGTGTGCTCACACAAGCACTCTAGTGATAGAAGTCCACACAGAATAGGACCAGGTGGGCCTCATGGCTTAGTCATGCTGATAGCATATACAGGTCAATGTCATGGCATGTATACACGCCTCGCTGAAATTGCAACAAAAATTTACATGACAATTGTACAAATGACTATATACATTTTAGTAGGGGATCAGCCCTTAATTGCCTGTTGGCCCCAGCACAGCTTCTGTCTTGCTTGTCATCATCACATTGCCTGATGCAATGTTAGTTGCAGGAACGCTGGAGTCCGATTCCTGAGGTGGTGGGGTCCTAGTACCCTCTGCAAGTAAATCTACCATATCAGTCTCATTGAGTGCGATGTTAGTTGCAAGAGGTGATGTAGGCATCATACTGTGTGCCGCTGTTTGTTTCCAAAGAGGACTCACATTCAGGTCCATTCCAATGTAATAATAGAGGCCAATGGCCTCTGGTGAATGTGGATATGCGTGCTCTTCATTGTGATTGAACATGAGGTGGTAGTGGTCCTTCTCAGTCAGTTCTCTCCATCCATCCCACTGGAGATGGCCTCCGGAGTGCTGTATCTGGACAAGCGCTGTATGCGCTTGTTGTCAATGTCACAGAAGATGTCTAAGGACATTGTTGGTTGGTGGAACTGCTGTTCAAGGTACACTACACCATAGGTGTAGGCATGGTACCCAGGACAGCAGTATTTGGTTGTAAAGTAAGACATGCAATGTGTTGTTGTCTGAAAAATTGCATACTTGGTCATCAGGTATGTGGACTTGGTGGACCATAACCTGGTCTCCCTGTTGGGATGTAAAAGGCTCAGTGGGGAATGTGTCATTATAGGAGGCAACCACCTCACAACTGCCAAACTAGAGCAGTCTTTCCTGCACTGTTGGCACAGAGGGCTCGACACAATGCAAACCTGAAAAGGGTTCTCCAGTAGATGCAATACGTGTAGTCAAACACGAGTCTCCGCCACATGTTCTCCAGCCTGGACCAACTATAGATAAGTGCATACTGCACTAGCTGCTCCAGGTTGAATGGCTTTGCTGGGTCAGGAGCTTGCATGACCCGCAGGGCCGTTGTGCCATCATCCTTTGTGCGCAAAAAGCACGATGGAATGTGTCAACGTTCCACCAGGACCATATCTTCTGGCCCTCGCATGGGGTTAACAAGCACCTGATACTTAGGTGCAGATAGCAAGAGCTTCATGGTTTGGTCATGTAGTGACTTGTCCGTTTGCTGAGCAAACAGCTGAAGCTTGGTGATCATCATGTACACAACAACACGGTCACAGTGAGGAACGTGCTCATTGATGTAATACTTATAGAGCCTTTCCAGCTCATAGGGAGTCAGCGGGAATCCCCACAGTGCAAATTTGTACACCATGGTTTTGGGCACGGTAGCCTTCTGACCAGTGCTGAACTCAAATGCAGCCACATGGTTAGCATTGGCTCCAAGGAAGACTGTATTTGTTTGCAACAAATAGTAATAGCAGCCACCCAGTGCTCCTTGGAAGCACAAGTTCAGGTGCTCTACATTGTAAGGTCCCCAGACCTTAACTCCCAGTCCATTGGGAATACATTCCAAGAAGTCCTCTTTGGCTTGGTGTTGTTGAGCCGCTGCTTGTTGCACTAGGTTTGCCTTTTTCTTGGCAAGCTTCTTGTTTTGTTGAACATGCTGGAAGCGCTGTGCAGGTGTCTCGCTCTCTTCTGACTCCTGCTCTTCCTCTGATTTGGACTGTTCATAGTCACTGTCATCAGATAGCAAGAGAACAACTTTCTGCTTCCCTTTTGCAGACGTCATCCCAGCAGCCCGTTCTTGCTCGGCGGTCACTGCCAATTCATTGTATTGCACTGGAGTGCATGGATCAGTCACCAGCACAACCACCTCCATCTTGGCCAGTGGCCCCGGTAACACTACTGGTTTCATAAATAACAATAGAGCCTTGCTGGCTCAAGAAGAAATGTTTGCTAGAAACTTGATGGTTTTCAATTTTGATGCATTGAGGGGGGGCTTCCATCCTCAGCGTTGTTTTGATGGCCCTGGCAGTTCTGGGGCTGTCAGTGCTCAACTGGCAAGGGGCAATGTGGGCATGGGCACTAGCAGAGCAGGCGCTACAGGTGCCAGATCTTGCCCACTGGGTCTCGCCGTGACCGTGGTGCTGAACGCTACTGGTGCCTTTGTTGAGTTGGTAGGCTCTGTGGTTGGAGCATCAGACATTATACTGTCTGCCTGCTCAAGAGACAGTCCAGCAAGTGGCTCAGATACAGATGTCTGTAATTCTGATGTTGATAAGGAAGGTGCAATTGTGGCAAGAGGCTATGCAGGTACAGATACTGATGGGCAAGGTGGTGGCCTTGTGGGGGGTGAAGAGCACGGGGCAGTTGGACCTGCCATCTGTGCCACCTCTATTGGCCACGCCACCTGCGGGCAAGCCCTTTTAGGCTCACCAGCTGGCTCTTCATGCATGGGTGCCTTGCACTTACTCGCACAGTTGATCTGCTCTAGCACTGACATGTGCTGCCATTTCATCAGCTCAATCTAGTCAAGCAACCCTTCTATTATGACAACTGCTAAGTTGTCTTGCAAGAAGGCAGCCGTCGTAGGTGCATCTACAGCCTCCAACCTGTGCATCAGCGCCTCATGCGCTGGAGGTGCATACTGTTCTGCAGAGAATTTGAGTGGCTAGGTGGCCTGCAGTGGAAGCAAGGGGTGCACTGTTGCATGCACATACATGTATTGTGGCACAGAGGCCACACTTGACCCCTGTGGGAAGTGCTCATGGTGCCCAGTGTCTTGGTGGCACTTGTAGCGCCCGTTATCATCAACTTCCATATATTGGGGGTGTCTGGTATGGCAGTGGCTCCTTGTGGCCTGGGTAGGCCATGCCCTCATAGTATTGTGGCTCATATGACCTGGTCTGGACCTCCTCCCCCTTCCAGAGCCCTGTGAGCTCTGACTAGGATGTGCAGGGCCTAAATAGGCCATTTTCTCTACTACTACTTAACATGCGCTAGACGTGTCTCTATGCAGGCAAGAAAAGAAAAAAAAATTCTTTGTAAGCCTGTCAATGGTCCAAACAACCACACACATCCAGTTACTAAATTGGACTTAGTCCAATTTCTTCAGTGGTGCTGTAACAGGCACGGTGCCCTGGGCACCCGTATATAGACTTACAATCTTCTCAACTGCATGGCTGCACAGTCAATATTAGTTATTTTATTTTATTATATACTTAGTTTATGTATTTTGGCAACTGCTTAGCAATTAGCTAAGCAGTCTTGTTCTTAGCATTGTACATATTATCAATATCATTATTTGGTCTGATTCTATTGTCTGAGCTAAGGCTACAAGGCTTGTAACGTTGTTACAGGCATGCACCTTTGATGTGCCTTGCTAGCTGCCTAGGGCGCTTCATGCCTTGCAGCTCTAAGTACCTATCTAGTGCTGCAAGATCCTTGCAATTCACTAGCTCCTCCCAGGTGATATCACCCAGGCTCCACTGCACCTCTAGCTCAAGCTCACCACTTCTGGTCCATTGATGACCAATTGTATCATCAACAAACCACTCCTGGTTCTTGTCTGCACCAAAGTTGTATGGTTCAGGAGTAGCGTGATTTGGAAATAGTGCATCATTACTAGCTTAGTAGGGTTGCAAGAACAACATGTGAAATTTTAGTACAATGCGCTGCATTTGCAGCGCCGCTAGTAATTCAAGCACATAATTTGATGTGCTCAGCTTGGCCTCTAGAACCCTGTACAGCCCTACCCACTTGGGACACAGTTTACTTGCCCGTCCCCTGGGCAAACACAGGTTCTTGGTCAACAAATAGACTAAGCCTCCTTTATTAATAGCTGGCTTGTCTTGCCAACAATTATTTGCCTGTCGCGTTTGAAAGATGTGGGCTTCTATGATTGTGTCATGTGCATCTGTCAAATTCCTAAGTGCTGTATGTGCAAAGTCCCTGATTCCCTTATGAATCACTTTGTCAATGCGAAGTTCTCAAATCATGGATGGCATGTAGCCATTGTTCAGTTCAAAGGGTGCATACCCTGTTGTTTCCGATACACTTGCATTGATTGCAAACTCCACCATCAGTATCCTATCTACCCAGTCCTTCTGATCAGGATGGACAAATGCTCGGAAAATCTGAGCCACATTTCTATTGGCATGCTCAGTCTGGCCATCCATCTGCGGATGAAAGGAGGTAGACATGAGTAATTTTGCTCCCAGCAATTTATGCAACTCCTTCCATCAGTTGGAAGTAAACTTGGCATCTTGATCACTTACGATTGAGCTTGGCAGACCATGGAGGTGCACTACCTCCTTGAGGTATACCCATGACAATTTGGATGCTTTAATTGTTGTGGTCACAAGTATTAAATGGACCATACCGGTCATGGGACATATCACTACCCATTATTTAAACCATGTGATTCAGGAAAGGGACCAATAAAGTCCATGCCTATCGAATCCCATGGCATAACAGGGATTGGAAGTGAATGAAGCTTCCCTAGTGGTTTCTGGTTTTGGTACTTCCAAATGCTGACATGTGTTGCATGTCGCATGGAACTGACCTGTCTCTTTGGCCATTTGTGGCCACCAGTACCATTGATGCACGTAATTTAGCATCTTCTGAGCACCAAAGTGGCCTACAATCTGGTGGGCTTGATCCAATATGGCCATAATTAATGGCCATACTCACAGAACGCACAGGACCTTGGGCCTGAATGGGCGTGTCAAATAGATGAGCTTATGCTCTATAGCAAAGCAATGGTGTTCTGCCGGGTTGCTGATGATTTTGGCAAACAACTTGTCCTGTGCATAACTGCACTGAACAAGGTCACGGAATGCCTGATCTTGGTGATCTACTGGTGGTGGATTGGAGTTGCACCCTTCTAGCACTTGGCCTAATGTAGGGTTGTCTTGTAACCCACTGATTTCCTTCTTGGTTGTTCCACTTTTCTCTGCTGGTGGCGTTATGTCCCCCATTTCCTGCACCTCGATGTCCTGAGCTTTGACTCGCTTCTGCAGTCACCTGCTGTGGCGCAACTCTTGAGCCCTCATGGCTTGTATCTCTACTAATCATTCCATAATTTCATGGAACCAATGTCAAGGCAAATCTTTGCCCTCTGGATCAATTTGTTTGCCTGCTTGGACATAATCATGAATGTCATGGACATCCTCACATGTATCACTCTTGAAGTATTGAGATAAGCAATCAGCAACTTTATTCAGTTCACCTTTGACATATGTAATGTCAAACTGATGATGCGACATATAGTCAATCCAGCAATGTTGTCATGGAGACAAGTGCACCTGAGTCTTGAAAAAATTCCAGAGCTTTGTGATCCATAATAATATGGATCTTATATCTCATTAGTTTATCCTCCCATTTTAGGAGAGCCTCCAAGATGGCTAGCGTCTCCAGCTCATGACTGCATAATTCTGCTGTGCTGAAGTAAATTTCCAGGACATGAACTCTGTGGAGCAACAGGTTTGCAACGTCTTACCTTGGCCAAACATGGCCCCTACCCTAGTTTTTGATGCATCACATATGAGCCATAGATCTATGGGCCAAATGATAGGCATTTTCATGCATATCTGCTTAATCATCTCAAAACACCATTGAGGCCATGGTCTCCAATAAAATGGCAACCCATTTTGGGTCATTGACATAAGAGGCCCAGTATATGCAATAATGTCTGGTAAAAAGTTATCAATGTAGTTCACCAGTCCCATGAAGTGCTGGATGTCATTGTAGTTTTGTGGCATTCACCACTCTCAAATTTGATTGAGTTTATCAGAGTTGGGATGAATTCCCTGCGCATTGATGACGTGCCCTAAACAGTCTATGCTGTCCATGTATAGTTCACACTTCTTCCATTTTAGGTAAAGACTAGCTTTCCTCATTTGTTCAAACATGACTTGTAAGTGTTGTTCATGCTTCTCAATAGAGTCAGAAAAAAATGAATATGTTGTCTAAGTAGACGTGCATGAACTTTCCGATGATGTCTTGGAAAATTGAGGTCATCAACCTCTGGAATGTAGCTGGGGCATTACAGTTGCCTATTTGCATGATGTTACTCACAAAGGTCCCCATTAGGGACAAAAAAATGTCTTTGGAATGTCCTCTTCCCGTATGCATACTTGCTCATATGCATCAGTCAAGTCAATCTTGTCAGGGGACTTCCTTTTCCGGCCATCCCGGAGATCTCCGGGACCCTCCGGACTTCCTTTTCTGGCCATTTCCTTTTTGGGCCATCCCGGAGGTCTCCAGGATGCTCTCTTGCAGTTGTTGGACTTCTCCGAGATGTTGTACAGTCGTTCTCACGCCCCCGCCCCCGCACTGATGCACCACGCCGTGGCAGAGGAATCCTTA
>QLOM01004011.1:0-23613 GCA_003313785.1 Termitomyces sp. MG148 | reverse complement strand
GGACAAACTCCACGAACACCCAACACGGTCATCATGTCATACCCTGGTCGACCCTGACGTTCCCCCTGGGCACCCCATGGACACTACCGACGACCCCCGGGGATTCCCGGCGCAACAGCACGGCGACCCACACAACATCCGACGCATCACGCATCATTCGACGCATCATGCATGATCGCTTCATGCCACGCATCACGCCGCGCATCATGCATCGCCCTGCGCATCAACCTACGCATCATGCTTCATCCCGCATCAACTCCCGCATCATGCCTCATCGGGTCCTCTCATCGCGCCACGTCCTCCCTCGCGCGGCGCCACCGCGACTCCCAAAGCAACAGCGCCACTCCCATCCGACACCCGCGGTTTTCCTTTGTCCTCCTAGGTGCTCCAGGACACCACCAGAGCCCCGGAGCAGCCCCCAGACCCAGAACCAGGACCCTGGACCTGCCTCATCGCGTAGTCAGTATATAAGCCCCCCCGTAGCACTAAGTACGGTAGTCTTGATATTGCCCATACTCTCCGGTTTTCCTCTCGTATCGCTCTGGCCTCGTAACTTCGCCTCGTACTTGTCTCCACTCTATAGTCTCATACTCGTCTCCATTTCTATAGTCTGTATTCGTCTCCATTTCTATAGTCCGTATTCGTCTCTACTCTCTCGTCTCGTGTCTGTCCATTGTCTCTATCTACTCTCCTAATTCCATCTCCTTTGCTCATCCGTCTCTTTCCTCCGTCCTCGTCTCTGCCTCGAGTTCTCCTTCCCTTCCCTGCTCGTATTCCGATCTCTTATCTTCTCCGGTCCGCATTCTCCGCTCCTCTGAGTTCGGTCCCACACCTGTCAAACTCTAAATTGCCTATTCGCCTATCAGCCCCTTGATTTCCCCAGATAGTTCGCCGCCGGCACGCCACTCATTGCGCCGTCTAACCCAAACTTCCCCCAGTAGAACCTTCTCGTCCGGCGCTCGCCCCTTGCTCGCGCCAACCCCGGGACACTTCGTCTGATCTCCCCACGCTCCCAGCGCACGTCACCTCATCCCGGCGCCTTCCTCCGGTCCTCTCTACGTCCCGGCGTGTCCGTAGCTGTCCGAGTACACTTAGTAAGGCCTTGCCCAGAATTGCTGAGCCCCCGGGTCAGCGGAACCTGACACTGCTCTTATCACGAACCTTGGGTTTGTATTGCCCACCATCTCTTTTTGACGGGCCCAGAAGGTGCCTACCTTCCGCGGCTCGGTCTTGTCCACTGAACGGACCTTTGAGCTATGTAGCCCAAAGTGTCGTGCTATTTTGTGAGCTTGCTCGTAATGCAACGCATGCGCTACAAACTCTTCAACAGTATTCACTTTGGGCAATAGCCCGTCATCACAAATGAGGGACTCTCTCATTGCGTCGGGTATCCCACGCAGAAAGGTGTCGATCATTACCCAATTGTCTGGGTAAATAGACATATTCTGCGCATGGTCTATCAAGGTGTCATAGAAGCCTTGAACACCCAATCGTTCTGTGTAGGACGTTGCAATGAACGCCTCCCGAGCATCCTGCATGGTGGATGCACTTACGAACCGGTTATACAATTCAAGGATTACATCCTTGAACGTCCATTGCTGTCGTGCACGATTGTAGTGCAAGACATGATGTCAAAACCAGTCCTTGGCCGGTCCGTCTAGGAACTCCGGGAGAACGAATACACGTTCTCAATCCAGATGATCCCCCCCATACTGGCATGCTGCCAGATGGTTGCACACATCCATCGTCCAGTTTTCCAAGTCACTAAACTTAGACTCCCCTTTGTACGGTTGGATGTGTTTTGACTCTGCCTTACGCGGCTTGATACCTTCGAGAAGGCGCAATGCTACGCCTATCACGTCGTCTATTATACTACTGAGGCGTTGGTGCATATTCTCAGTATACACCTTTGTCGCCTCAGTTATCCCAGGCGTTTTATTCCTACCTTCTGCTGGAGGTACTACAGAGAATGCACGTACTGGTCGGTGACCTGTATAGTGCACTTTCCCCGCATCATACCAATGCAGTGGGCTCTCCTGTCCCCCTAGCTCTTCTACTACCTGTCTTTCAGGGACTCGGCTCGGATCCACCATGGGCGGGTCTCCCCTCCTAGTGTCAGGCTGACGTGTCCGTTGGACATATTGCCTTCTCATCTCGTCGATGGGCGTTATCCCATCGAATACAATCCCCTGGTTATCTATCCAGGAGTGTCCCTGGCGTTTCAGGTCTTGGTTCCACATGCGCTGATAAGCCACCCTCTCCGCAAACTTATCAGCCAACGGCACTTGATTCGTCAGTGGCATATTCTCCACTGATTCCTGTTTTGTGTGAGGGTGCCTTGGTTCCCCCGTTTCGGGTAGGTTGCTATCTACCACCGGTATGGTAGACACCAATTCAGCCATCGACAGAGGTCTCCTACGTTGACCTCTGAATACATTTTGTCTCTGTGCTGCTGCGAACCTTGCAGCAAACTACTCGTTAGACTCTCCTGCTTGCTGGGGCGCATATATATTGCTCATCGCCTCTTCCAGGTGAGGAGATAACTCTGGCTTCGCCACCGGGGGTATACTCGGAATCAAGTTTGCCCCCTCTGGAGTCGAGGCAGCTGATCCTCAATTAACCTTACGGTACATATATGCTTGGGCTTCCAGCTCAAGAATCTGGACATACAACGTAATGTATTCAACGGTATTCAGTTGAGGTACATCATCACCTCTAGCCTGTATCAACCGGATGTGTTTCAGTACATACAGTCCTAGTTGAGCACGCGTAGTATCCTTCGCAATGCTAGGATATCTTTTCCATAGCATAGCACACTGAACTTGAAGGGTGGACTCACTCCGTCCACTCTCCTCATCATCGGACGTTTCGTCTTCCCAATGTACTGCAGGCGTTCTTTGCTTGGGAATTGTCGTTTCCTGCGGCCCTCCAACTCCCTGCTGACGTTGCGTCAGTGGAGTGGACTCAGTTGGCACTCTCCAACTGCCCGCCTCTGGTCTCGGCATCTTGCCCAGGACGTACGATGAAGGTCTGCGACCTTCAGCAAGTCCCTGAGCACTACTCCTGCTCTGGAACTGTTGCCCTGACCTCCCAGTCTGCATGGGAGATTCATGAGCCCTGCCGGGTTGCTGGTCCAGGGCTTCCACAACTGCTCCTGGTCTTGCTGCACCGCTTGGCGCAGCTGTCGGCCGCACTTCACTCCATTGCGTTCCTCCTGGCATTCCCTGAGGCTGCCGGGAAGGCTCGGCCTCAGTATATTCTGACCCGGGACGCCCCGAGTCAGTCACTGCAGATTGAGGATACGCCAACGACTGGTCGATGGTCTCACCATCGCGTGTTGGTTCAGTAGATTGATTGGTCTCCATCCAATCAGATGTTGCTACGTCTCTTTTTACCCGGAAGCGTGTGTCAAGGAAGTTGATGCACTGTTCGATGCAATCACAGTCTAGGCTATCAGTCTAGACGCGTAGTCTTTGTCCGTAGTATCAGAATTGAACCCAAAAGGTTCAAAAAAGTGAAACAAAGTTGAATATTGCTTAGCCTTACGGTCACACCAACAGAACCAGATCGATAGTCAATTCTAGTACTACGAAGTATGACAGTAAAATTGGCTGCCTTATGTAAGGCAGCCAGCATGTATGTAAATTAATAATTAATATAATTGTCTATAAATTATATAACTCTAGTATGATATGTTACACCCAACTCCTAGTATGATTTCTGTTGCTGCCACCTCAATTGCTCTGTTGCTGACTCCATCGACTCCCAACTGCTATGTCAAGAAGGAAGATCTGGATACCGCCATTGCCGCTGCCGTTGCTAACGCCATGACATGCATTGAAACCATGATACCACAAGTCTTACTGCCACTTGTAACACTGCTTCCGCTAATGGCAAAATTGGCCACACTATGACATGTGGTTGCTGCGCTACTTTGGAAAACTATATTCAGCAAGGATGCATTTGCAGGGCTGCCAACAGCAAGGTAGTACTCCCCTCTGATACCATCATACTCAATTATCCTGAGCTCAAGTCCTATCAAGAGCATATAGATGAATGGCACCGATGGAACCCTGGCAACCTGGCGACTGGCACACTTATTGGCAATGCTAACCCCAACACGGAACAGGCACTACAGCAACAAATGGTATTGGAAGTAATGCACTTGGACACAGTTAGTGACAATGGCAATCTCACTAAGGATGCTTGTATTAAAACCTTGGAATACAAGCTGGTGACTTTGAAGCAAGTATTTGATGGTGTGCAAATCAAAAAACCAAAGCAGCCATTGACAGGTTACCAACTCTTAGCGCCACCCTCTACTAACTCATCTGTACTCACTGCTACCGCTTCAGCTCCTGTCTCAATGCTATCAGCTGCTCCTACCGTTTCTAACCCTGTCTCTAAGCCTATTTCTCATATGCCAGACGCTACTGCCTCAGCTCCACCACCTCTACACCCATACTCTGGTTTACCTGCTTGCTATACCGCTCCCACCCAATGTAACTTTGTCGTGCTTGACAAGCAACCTGAAGGGGGTTACTAACCAACTGCTCTGATATACAACATCAGAAAATCCAACCATGTATTCAGCTGCATCATGAAGACACCCATGACTTTATCAGTAGAGGAACTCTGCAGCATAGCGCCCAATGTCAGGAACCAGGTCAAAACAGCAGTAACCCCCAAGCACACTCTATAGGCCACTGTCCAAGATGCTTCCAACATTGACAATGTGCTACTCAGATTTTCACTTGTTATCAACCCCTCACTAACCAACACTGACGCTAACCAACAGCTTGCTAATGCCACCTCAATACACCCCATGGAGACTTATATCTGGTTGCTAGCACCAGGAGAAAACTCTGCTATACTGACAGTTGCCCAGGACTCACATGCTATACAATCAATCATGCTTACTGTCAACAATTTCCAGGAAATTGAGGACAGCAGCTTCCAGATCATCTTGATGTTGGCAAAAGTTGCTAACAACTTAGGCCTTATCTATGACCCTGGTATAGTCTTAAACATGCAAAGCACTAACGGCACCATAGATATATTGCTTGGTCTTGCCAAGAATGTGCTGTGCATAATTGGTGACCTCATGTTTTACCTGCAGATCCACATACCCCATTCATCTGCATATAACATACTCCTTGGCCACCCCTTTGACATGTTAGCATGCTCAATTGTCAAGACTTTATCTGACAACAAAATCACTCTGACAATTAGTGACTCTAACTCTGGTGTATGCTGCACAGTACCAACCTTTCCTAGAGGTTGCTAGAAAGAGAAGCTTGCTAAAGCTCCAACATTTACCAACCAGTACCTATCAAGGAGGTGATTGGCAATGATCATGGAAATGTAGTGCTCACGCTGGACTATGACCACTGTAGTGGCCTTGTAAATATTGTTTCTACTGCTTTTCTTGACTCCAAAGTTCTCTCGCCTTCTTGTGACCCTAGTGCTAATACATCCAATACTAGTACCTCTGCTACCAACCATTAAAAACTTACTGGCTCCTCTCTTGCCTACCTGTACCTTACCACATCCGACCATTTTGCTAAATTTGCTTCTTCTGATACATATCTTGAAACTTTATCCAATTCCTCTCACTCCACAATTCTTGGACTTTCCAAAGCTAGCGCTAGTGCTAATTCACTTACATTACCTACCACCTCCACCTTTGCTGCTGCTAATGCTACTGAATGCAAAGGTATACAGGTTAAAAAGAAATATAAGCCTGTAGTGCTCAAAATCAAGCCTGTCACCAGTACAGTCTCTGAGGACTTCCAAATCAAACAAAATATCCTTGGTGACCCGCTTGCCGACATGCCAACATTAACCCCAAACCCACTGCTATTCCAACCAATAGGCTGCTTTACTGAGGAACGCCAGAAACAGTTTGTTAGTGACTATGATACTGGTTTCCTCACAATTCCCAAATTGAATGTGCTTACCAACCTCATGTCCAAACAAAACAGCATTTGCCTAGGAGGACTCTGAGCAAGGTAGCTTCCATACTGACTTCTTCTCACCTGTTGTCATACCAACCATCTCTCACATATCCTCAACTGCCCCATACCGCCTGGACTTGAAGCCAAGGTCTGCCAAATAATCCACAGCAAGATCAAAGCTGGTGTCTATGAGCCCTTCAATAGTGCTTACTACTCCTGCTGGTTTTGTGTACTCAAGAAGAATGGTAACCTTTGTATTGTTCATAGTCTTGAGCTGCTAAATAGAGTTACTATACAACGCTCTGGCATCTCATCTTCTCCTGACCACATTGCCAAATCTTTTGCCAGTAGGATCTGTGGCGCCACCCTTGACCTCTACATTGGCTACGATGAGCGACTCATACATCCTTCTTCATGTGACCTCACCACTTTCCAGACCCTCTTTGGTGCCTTGTGGCTAGTCACTGTAAGGGCAACCTCCAGAGGTTGCAGCTAAGTCACACAACTGGCAGAGGGAAATCCGAAGTTTATTAGAGACAGTACAATACAACAGGAAATACAACTAATCACCTGGCAGAGGGAAATCTGAAGAGAACAAGTCTGAGGATTCCTCTGCCATGGCACGGCGCATCAGCACAGGTGGCAGAGGCATGGAAATGACTGTACAGTACTTCCCAGAAGGTGCAGGAGTGTCCTGGAGATCTCTGAAAATCCCTAGAGTTCTCCAGGGAGCCAAAGAAGGAAGTTCCAGAAATGGAAGTCCCCTGATATCACTCCCCCTCTAGGATGCAGTGTCTTGACATACTGGGTAGAACAGTTTGCAAATAGCACAGTTGGTTGAGGAGATAGAGTAGAGGCCATAGATGACTTGGGGTGCCATGGGATGGTTGTGGTGGAAGTCCCAGACAAGGGTGGGCACATGAACGTTTTTGGCAGGTTCCCAGGAGTTGTCTTTGATACTGTAGCCCTTCCACTTGACCTTGTACTGTAGTTTGTACCGGAATAGACGGCTATCCAGGATCTTCTCTACTTTGTACTCTGCTCTGTTGTTAGTAAGGACAGGAAGTGGCAGAGGAGGAGCTTGTCAGCCAGGGATGGGATCGTCCAGGGTGGGCAAGAGCTTGACCACGTTGAAGACCAGGTGCAGTTGATGCATCCTGGTGAGCAGCTAGAGTTGGTATGTGAGGAGTCTGACCTGTTGCTCAACCACGTACAGGCCCAGTTGTCAGTGTGAGAGCTTCTGCAATGGTTGAGTAGCTGCAATTTTAGGGGCATCTAGGTAGACGCAGTCTCTAGGCTTGTACTGGGGTACTGGAGTCCGTCCTTGATTGTAGTACCAGGCCATGTTGTCCTTTGCCTTGGCCAGCACAGTCTTTGCTTCTTCTTATGCCTTCTGCATGTGATCGACAAAGTTGTTGACCGACTCATTCTCCGATTAGTGTGCACACGGTTTGAAGCCCATCTGGGGGTGTTGGCTGGTGTCAAGGAAAAATGAGGAGACCTGCATAGACGCGTGGACATGGTTGTTGTACTGGAATTCTGCCTTGGAGAGGAGCTTGTTCCAGTCATCCTGACATTCATTGCAGAACAGCCAGAGGTACTATTCTAGCTCCTGGTTGGTCTGTCCATCAGACTGCAGGTGATAGGCAGTGGATGTGTGAAGCTTGACATGCAGGAGATGGTAGAGCTCCCGAGTGAAGTCCACTACAAACTGCGGGCCCCAGTTGGAGACGTAGGCGTCGGAAAAGCCATGGAGCTTCCAGACATTCTTCCGGTACAGGTTGGCGGTGCCCATTGCAGAGCAGGTTGTGTGCATTGGAATGAAGTGCACCTGTTTACCATAGAGATCCACAATGACCATGACGGCATTGTATCCATGTGTGTCTGGAAGTTCCACAATGAAGTCAATGGAGGCTATGCTCTAGTGTGCGACTGGTGTGGAGAGGGATTGCAGTTGGCTGGTCAGTGGGCATTGATGGTGTAAGAGCAAGGCTTGACATTTGCGGAACTCCTTTCACAGAGTCGGCGATGCAAGGGGCAAGCAAGAATCAAGCAAGCGCAGAGGCGGGCAAGAGTTGGGCAAAAGGCAAGCAAGGCTAATAGAGGGTTGGACGATGCTAGATAAGCTTACAGTCAGTTCAGTGGATAGACCAGAAGAACACTGCTATTGTTTAGCCTGGAGATAGTCTATCCCACAGGCTGCCTATATATACTACATTGGTGGCTGTGCTATTACTAATACTGTTTACTAATTGGGCCCTGGTATGTAAAGAAATATGACTAACAATAATTGATGCTGAGTAAGGTCTGGGCATATGACTCATCAAGGCTGACTACTACAAGATGGAAGGGGAAAGGGTAAGCCAAGCAGCCAGTCGGATCTGCTAGGAATAGGCATATCGTTGGACTAAGCTCAGAATAGGGTTGGACACGGTCCAGAGACTGGTCCCCTGACAGATGAGGCTTTGTCCAGAGGCAGAGGTCGCAGGTGCTAGTGTATGTGCCGATGTAGCATGACATCTATGGCCACCAATAGTTCTGAGAGACCAGCTCCAGTGTTTTCCAGCGACCTGGGTGTCCAGCAACATGGGAGTTGTGGTGTTGTTTGACAATGCACTTCCAGAGCTCTGGGTTGTTTGGCACATAAATGTGCCCCCGGAAAGTGAGGAGTCTGTCTTGTAGCCTCCACTTGTTGGTGCATATGGATTTTGTGCCAGAGGAGCATCTCAAGCATAGTGCTAGTGCAGCCTTTGTGACTGAGTTCTCCTGTATTCCCTTCCGGTTACTTTGGTGGATGTCCTGGAGGATGTTGACCTTGTCTCCCTGGACTGCCACCCCTTCAAGCATGCAAATGGCAAACAGCTCTGGGCGCAGGAGGGTGATGTTGTCATTATCCCCTGCATCAGAACTGTGGTCAGCGTGCTGGGAGAAAGCATTGGGCTTCCCCATGCTTTGACCAAGCTTGTGGTGCAGCATAAAGTCAAAGTTGGCAAGGTACAGGGACCACCGGGCCTGTTGACGGTTGAGCTTTTTGGCTGTCTGGAAGTACTTCAGGGTTTTGTGGTCTGTCCAGACTTCAAACTTGTGCTGAGCCCCCTCCAGAAAGTGGCGCCACTCCTCCAATGACTGGATGATTGCAAGCATCTCCTTGTTGTGAATCTTGTAATTCTATTCCATGGCATTGAGGCTCTTGGAGTAGAAGGCTACAGGGTGCCACTTACTATCTTCTGGAGACTCCTAGAAGAGGACCGTGCCGGTGGCAAAGTTGGAACTGTCTGCCTTGACTTGGAAGGGCTGGTCATCATTGGAGAAGAGCAGGATGGGCTTGGAGGTGATAGTGGACTTCAAGGCATCAAAGGCCCACTATTCTGTGTCTTCTCAAGCCCATGCAACATCCTTCTTGGTGAGGTCAAAGAGGGGCCAAGCATGGTAGGAGAAGTCTTGGATAAACTGCTGGTAGAAGTTGGTGAACCCCAGGAAGACCTGTACTTCCTTCTTGTTCCAGGATTCGGGCCACTGCATGACACCAGCCATCTTCACTGGATCCATCTCTGCTGTGCCATGGAAGATGATGAGTACAAGATACTCAATGCGGGTCTACTCAAACTTACACTTCTCCAGCTTGAGGTAGAGCTGGTGCTGGTGGAGACAGTTCAGAATGATTTGCATGATCCAACAATGTTTCTTCAACGTTTTGGTGTAGATGAGGATGTCGTCAAGATACATGCATACCACACCGTTGGCTATGAGGTCCTAGAATATGTCGTTCATCATGGTCTAGAAGGTGGCGGGACTGTTGGTGAGTCCGAAAAACATCACCAAGGATTCAAACAGCCTGTAGTTGGTCCAGAACGCTGCCTTCTACTCATCTTTCTCCTAGATGCGCATGTTGTTGTAGCCTCAGTGAATGTCCAACTTAGTGAAGTAGCCTGCACACTGGAGGTTGTTGATCAGCTCTGAGATGAGGGGAAGTGGGTAGCGGTTCCTGACAGTCATTGCATTGAGTATGCAATAGTTCTGGACTAACTGAAGGGAGCTATTCTTCTTTCTGATGAAAAACACTGAAGAGGCCATTGGGGACTTTGAGGAGCGGATTTGTCCAGACTCCAGGTTCTCTCAAAGGAATGCGTCAAGCTTCATCCTGCTCTTTAGGTGCAAGCAGATAAACCTTGCAGTTGGCTGGCTTTGAATCTGGCAAGATTTTGATAGCATGGTCCCACTGTTTGCACTCCAAGAAGGAGTTAAACAAGGCCTTGGAAAAGACGTCCTCAAAGTTGTGTAGGTGGTCAAGGACCGCATCCTGGAAGGCCCTTGGTGGGACGTTCGCCGCAAAGGCCTGGGCTAATTGCTGGGAAGTGGTCTGGCTGGCCCGAATTCCCTCCGCAACTGGGGTCTTAGCATAGTGGTGTAGATGCGGTCTTCTACCTCAATGACTTTGTCTGGAAGCTCCAGGTCCGGGATGGGTAGGAGCTCTCCCTTGCATCTATCTTTCTGGCTGGGGTCCTCTCTGCTATGTCTATTGTCTTTGTAGAGGCCCTTTCTAGGAGGGAATGCCAGAGGCAAAGGGTTCAGCAGGTTGAAATCCATGAACAGAAAGTATCACACATGGTATGCCTGAATAGCTGCATGTTTCTATATTGTGGTGCACTGCTCTTTCTTCACTTTGTCCACACAAGTGGTGCAACACCAGGGGCATTGACTCATGCTTATTCCTTCTGAGGCCCAGTGGATTTCCAAGTTGTGCCCCTGGAGCCACAGGAATCCCAGGATCATCTCCTGCTTGCTGATGCTTGTGACTGCAAAGGTAGTGCACCCCTAGTGGGACCTGTAGTGCAGGACAAGGTCCATAATGGACTTGATGGATCCAGCTTTGTTGCAGGTGCTATTGACATTGTACACTAGGATAGGGAACAGGAGGGACCAAGTAATGAGCTGGTACCACTCTACATAACTAGCATCTACAAAGAGCTTCATTGCTCTGAAATCTAGGAGGGCAACTACGCTCTGAGTCTGTTGCATGTTGGTGGTTTCAATCTCCACATTCATTCAAAGCAAGTTTGACAATGGAGTGGATGCAATTATGTAGTAGCAGAGGAGGCGACACTCCTAAGCAAAGATGCATGCCCATGGAAAAGTTGGAGAGGACTCAGGAGAGTCATTGGATATGTCAGGGGTGGTGCTTATGGTTAGGAGTAATGAGTCATCAACAGAAACTGTATTGATTTCTTCTATCAACAGACATGCAAACTGGTTAGCACTAGGTGATAGGAGCATACTTTTCACTTGTCATGCCTCTAAAAATCTTTCTTCGGCTCCTTCAGTCCTCTGGCAATGAGAGGTGCCTCATATGCATTCTCTAGGGCAAGCATGTCTGGAGAAGGTATTCTGGCCACATTGTAGGCTACCAAGAGTTGCAGAAGTAGTTCCTCCTGCTCTTCTGGGAATAGGTATTGCATCTCTAGGCCCTGAAGGCAGTAGCAGGCAAAGTGGCCCTGTGCGCTGCAGTGTTGGCACAAGAAAGGGAGTGGTGTGCACTGTTGAGAGGTGTTCATGTCTATTGGAGCACCTAGGAGTAGTACCAGAGGTGCCACTGACAGTGTTGTTGGGGCAAAGGTGGCCAGTTAGCAGGGGAGCATGACAGGTAAGCACAAGAACAGCATGGGGTTTTGTGGCTTTGTGCAGGTCTTGCTTGAGCTCCATGAGCTGCCACTGCTCTCAGGCTATCCAGAGTACTTGGTTGTTCACCAGGTATTCCTCCATGAGATTGTTGATGTGCTTCATTAAGATCAGATGGAGCTCTTTCTAGAAGGTGAGGCAGAGCTACAGGCCATTGGAGTACTTGGCCTGCTCTATCAGCATGCAAAATGAGTCAATGTACTTGTCCAGGGATTGCTTCTCTTGACCATATTGGTTCCTGTCTTATAGCCCAGTCTGCAAAGCTGCCAACACCACCAGAGCATCAGAAAACCCTCATCATGTAGGTATAAGGAAAATGCTTGACGTCTGCGGAATTCCTTCCACAGAGTTGGCGATGCAAGGGGCAAGCAAGAGTTGAGCAAGTGCAGAGGCGGGCAGGAGTCAAGCAAGAGGCAAGCAAGGCTAACAGAGGGTCAGACAGTGCTAGATAAGCTTACAGTCAGTTCAGTGAATAGGCCAGAAGAACACTGCTATTGTTCAGCCTGGGGATATTCTATCTCATAGGCTGCCTATATATACTACATCAGTGGCTGTGCTATTACTAATACTGTTTACTAATTGGGCCCTGGTATGTAAAGGAGTATGACATATAACCAATGCTGAGTAAGGTCTGGGCAGGCTGACTACTACAAGACGGAAGGGGAAAGGGTAGGCTGAGCAGCCGGTCAGATCTGCTAGAAATAGGCATATTGTCGGACTAAGCTTGGAATAGGGTTGGACACGGTCCAGAGACCGGTCCTCTGACAGTAAGTAGCTGCTTGTCCTGACTTTATATAAGACAGAACCCATGCAATCTTTAGCTTGTCAGAGACAAAATCGTTGCTATAGAGTTGAATATAAGTGATGTAGGATTGCAAGAAATGTTTCTTGGATGCATAGTTACTATTGTACATATTGGAGATTGCCAGGCATAGGATGTTGGAGTACTCCTGTGCTAGAAAAGGGGACCACATGATGCAAGGGCATTGCGCCGGTGGCGTTGATGATGCCCAAAAGTTGCTAAGCACTGTCTTGCTAGATGGTAAACTTAGCGCCTCACAAATGAGTAGCGTTGAGTAGTTGCTAGTATTGAGAGAGTCCCAGGCAGGGTCCCAGAAGCCTAGTCTTTTTAGTGGGATTTGAACTTAGAGAAATAGGTTGCTTAGCAATTTAAGCCAAAAGCTTGCATGGTGCTAGGGTGCTAGAAGTCAGTAAGGACTCTAGTGACATAAACGTTGGCAACGATGTGCTTGTATGGCACTGTAAGACGAAAGTCAGTAAACAAAGTTGGCAAAGTAAAGTCGGCAAAACTGTATCACTTAGCAACTCTGAGGACTTAGAATGCGCTGAAATGAGATCTGAACTGTGGGGCATATGATTCAATGATGGCTAAGACAAAATATGTACAGTATTTATAGGTGCTAAGTCACCGTGGTAATTTAAACTAAATAGTCGCTAATTAATCAATCAAGAAAAATGGTGACAAGTATGATGGAACATGAAAGTCGCTAAGTGATGGCGTCTGTCAAGTTGGCAAGCGTTGATAACGCCCAAAAAGTTGCTAGACACTGTCAGAGTCAATAGTAGCCTAGCACAGTTATAAGTGATTGCGTTGGGCGCACTAAGTAGTGAGGGTTGAGTCCTAGCAGGGCCCAGAAACACATGTAAGTGAAGGAAAGGTTACTGAATTTAAAAGAAAGATGCTTAGCACAGCTAAGTACTGGTAACTAGGCTGTAGGTGCCTAGGTTGAGTTTGCGTAATGTCTTGATTAGTCCCATAGGTGGACTAGCGTAAAGTGTACACCCGTAGTTGGTGCCTAATAGGTGAGGAGTCAAAGAGAGGCTGTAAACTCTGGTGATTTCCTGGTAATTGTAGTAGCTATGTACAGTTTTTATAGCAAAGGTAAGAAATCATATATAAAAATGTTGCTAAAGTGCTTTGACAGTGTAAATGAAAAATATAACCTAAAAAAGTATTAATGCATCAAGGCTGTGTGCTAAGTGGTAGGATCAATAGCTAAGCATGAAAATGATGAATTTTGGCTATCTGTCACTTGTTAATTCCTTTAGCTGTCGGCTAGTACTCCATTCTTCTATTATCACAAGTCCCTATGCTGAACTTAAAGCCAAACTGCTCCAAAACATGCCAAGGAACGTTGCTAAGTGCTAAGGAACGTTGGTAGGTGCTAAGGAACGTAGAGAGAGTCGGTGGTCGCTAAGGAACGTCGCTAAGTGCTAAGAAACGTTGAGGGAGAGTTGATGGGTGCTAAGGAGTTGAGAGAGTCAGTAGGTGCTAAGAAGTCAAGAGAGTCGGTAGTCGCTAAGGAGTTGCTAAGCGCTAGAGAAAGTCGCTAAAATGCAGCTTTCTGTGCTGAGTCTGAGTGGAGTCTCATCAGCGTTAACTCAACATCCTAGCAGTAAAAGAGGCCAAATGCATGGGAACTGTTGCTAAGGCCTAAAACAATCAAGGGAGCCTGTCTTGCATAAGTTGCCAAGCATCAGATAAGCTATAAGTGTTGCTAATATCTGAAATCATCAAGGGACCTGTCGCTAAGCATTGCTAAAGTGATCTGACGTTGGATTTTTAAGAAGCACCGGGTTTTGATAGGTGTCGCTAAAGGCCCTGGCATTGGTTATCACTGATCGGAGACCTGAAAGGGAGCTGGGCTGAAGTCAGGTGAGTGGCAGGTGATCACCAAGTCAGGTGGTTGCTAAAGTCCCATGGTTGCCAAGTCTTGTGATCATTATGTGACTAGTAAATTGTCATCTGACCGCCAAGTCAGGTGGTTGCTAAGTCCTGTGATCCTGTGTGTCGCATCCTGTAGCCTGAGTTTGATCCCTGCTGGCTGCAAAATATAAGTTGCTAAAAATAGTGCTGGTGCACTGAGCTCAGCCAGAGGCTTATCAGCGTAGGTAGCAGGGAATTGGCTGCCACCAGAGTGAGGTGTTTAAGGAGTGTGCGGAAAGAGTCAGAGATGATTTTGGTGGTTTAGTGGAGGTGGATGAGTTTGGCAGTGTATTGAATGAAAGAGGCTTGAGTGCGTTGCACCTGCATTTCTAGATGCAGCAGGCAGGTCCAGGCTTCTTTGCTAGAGACCATGGCATCCATGAGAGCTTCTGAAGCAGCAGCCTGAGACATAGAGAATGTCAGTGCTTAAGCCTGGTAGGAAAGCAACAAATAGGAACCAGATAGAGTTTGGTGACTATAAGAGGCTTCCAGACTAGGGTTAGGAGACTTGTTCCGCTGTAAGGGCAACCTCCAGAGGTTGTGGCTAAGTCACACAACTGGCAGAGAGGAGTCCAAAGTATATTAGGAGCAGTATAATACAACAAGAAAATAATTAATCATTCATTGGCAGAGAAGAATCCAAAGAGAACAAGTTTCAGGATCCCTTTGCCATGGCATGGCACATCAGCATAGGGGCAGAAGCATGAGAATGACTATACAGTACCTCTCAGAGGGCATGGAAGTGTCCCAGAGATCTCTGGAGATTGTCAGAGAAATCTAGAGTTCCAAAAAAGAAAGTTTCCTGACAGAAAGAATGCTAGGATTGTCAGGGGACTTTCTTTTTCAGAACCCTGGAGTTCTCTGGCGATCTCTAGAGATCTCTAGGATGCTCCTACACCCTCTGAGAGGTACTGTATAGTTGTTCTCATGCCTCCACCTCCCGTACTGATGCACTGCACCATGGCAAAGGGATCCTTAGACTTGTTCTCTTTGGATTTCCCTCTGCCAGGTGATTAGCTATTTTCCTGTTGTATTATACTGTTCTAATAAACTTCAGATTTCTCTCTGGCAGTTGTGTGACTTAGCTGCAACTTCTGGAGGTTGCTCTTACAAGGATTTGAAGAGAAATTATTATAGTGAATGATGTTGAAAAGTGGAGTGACATAGCTGAGATCAGAATAAACAAAGCAAGAGGAATTAAGAATTAAAAGTGGTAAAAAAAAGGACAGGGTGTAGGGCATATGTCCTTAGGCCTCACAGAATTGGCACAAAAACCATAATGAACTGGTTCAGGTTGAGAAAAAGAAGAATGCTGACTATTTAGAAAATGAGATTGAGCATTAAGAATAAATAGAACAAGAATTGAAGGTTCAGAAGGAGGACAAGAATGAATAGAAGATGATGGTACAATTGGTGGGGGCTGCAGAGGTTTATGAGGAGAAGGAGCATGAAAAGGAGTAAATTGAGCAGGCTGAAGAACACTTGGCTGAGTAGTATTGTAAAATCTATTATTTTGAAAGTGAGAAGGAGAAGAAGTATTAAAAGAGTGGAGTACATAAAAAGAAGAATGAGGTTGCTGCAGCTGCAGTGGATTCAATAGTACTTTGGTCATCAGATCAGTCAGATCAGTCAATTGAGTGCTAGGGATGCCAGGGGCAGAAGGTATCAAATCAAAGTTAACAGACTTTAATCAATGTTGAGGAATGTGATCCCTCTTTGGAGGTTGGGTAATGTTGAATAATAGTGATCAAAAGTTGATGATGATTGATTGATATGTGATAAGGTCATGGAGGTGGCTATTAACTGACAGAAAAGCAAGCAAAAAAAAGTAGCTGACTATGTATGGTAAATAGTCACTAGAAAAGGCCCATAATCTGTAGGACCAGACACCTAAAAGCATAGAATATACATGTAATAAGACAAAGTAACAGCTGTAGTGGTATTACTTCAAGACATGAAAAAACAATTGTACTATGCATAAGTGTCTATTAGATATAAGTTGACAAATATAATAAACTGAAGAAACTTATAGCCTCAGTGTACATGTTGTAAGACAAAGTAATAGCTGAGGCACCAAATGCAATGCCCAAAGAAATTTATAGTAGTAAACTAGCAAATACATGACACTTGGAAAAGCAGACCCTAGAGTCCAACAAGATCTGGGAAACACAGTGCAGAGTAGCAGACCAGGTGAAAAGAAACATCAATGGCAAATACAATCAGACTAAACTGGTTGGCACTGATTGAATATTGTAGAGTAAAAAACATGAAAACTCCATGTATTCTGACCTTGAAATCAAGCCCACAAGGAACAATTACACATACACACATAACAGGACCTAACCTGCTGTACATGTAGGTTCAGCTAACTGTTAGGGGACTGGTCTTTGGATTGTGTCTGACTTTACTCTGAGCTTAGTTTAAGAATATGTCTACTCCTAGTAGATTTTGGCCTATTTTTTACTCTTCCATCTCTTAGTAGTCAGCCTTGATGAGTCATATGCATGGACCTTACTCAGCATTGATTGGTTATACTTTTTAACATACTGGGGCCCAATTTATAAACAGTATTAGTAATAGTACAGCCACCAATGTAGTATATATAGGCAGTCTGTGGGATAGAATATTCTCAGGCTGAACAATAACAGTGTTTTTCTGGCCTATCCATTGAACCAACTGTAAGCTTTTTTAGTAACACCTGACCCTTTGTTAGCTCTGCTTGCTCCTTGCCTAACTCTTGCCCACCTCTACACTTGCTCAACTCTCACTTGTTGTAAAATATGCCAAAGAAAGTTGCCAACGTACCATGTGATCTGTTGGTTGGATTTAGCACAGGTGTTGAGCCTGAGGGCTTGTTATGGGCCAAGCTGAACCAATCCATTGCCCTTAATTGGGTTCCAAGGCTGGCTGACAATATGAGTCTGGGCATGGAGAAGGGTTAGAGTTGTGAGACCTTGGCTGGAGAGGCTGGTCCAGTGAAAGACCTGGTATGTGGCCAACTTGGCTCAGCATTGCTGAGAGTAAAAGGGTTCAGAAATTGGAATGGCATGTTAGCGGCAGATAGTATGGAACTTAAATGTGAGGAGATAGTATGAACTCTGCAGGATCAAATTGTAATAAAATGGCTATGAGGTGTAACTGGCATGCTTGAAAAGGCATCTGGCCAAATACTCCAAAGGATATGTCCATAATTACCACCTCTTATAGTATTGCAGATGTTAGGACACAAGGGCTCATGATGTAATTTGCATAAAAATAGCACTCAAAGAAAATAAAAAGACTCCTCCTCCTCCTCACTTGTTGCTCATATTGCACATTCTGTAGAAGGAGTCCCACAGACATCAAGCCTTCTCCTTTACAGGTTGTTCAGCCTCCTACACTGTCCATCCTCTTAGCCCACAGTATCCAGCTCTATCTTCTTCTGACTCTCAGTCTTCTTCTACTGATACGGTGGCCTGCCATGACAGAACAATAAAATATGTAGCATTACAAGTGGTACAAGACAAAATACAAAGTATGTCTAAAACAAGGCTGAAAACCGTAAGCCGGACATACCAAACAGCCAAAAACTGTAGGCTGTATGTACTGTAATGTTCTGCGCCTCACAACAAGTCTGAAACTGGTCAAACAATGTCAAACGGTGCATAAATCGTCGAGTTATAAGCACATCTTTGAGTAATGCCAAAATAGTGATAGCCGAAGCTTCCATCAATCAATCATTGATGATCCAGAGTAAGATCTTGATGGGAATGATAAGCAAGATGTGGCTGTGTCAAAAGAAGCTGATTTGATTATGGAGAGATCTGAAATCAAAGATCAGGCTGAAAATAGCATGGCACTCGGCGGCCATCAAAATAGATTAGATTAATACTATCTAATCTTGGATCAAGATCTGAATACCAAAATTAGTCTAAATTAAGGATTGATGGAATCAATCAAAGATCCTGGATCATGATCTGCAATCAGCGCATCAATTCCATCAAACCTTTGTGACTTTTCTTTCTGAAGCCCTATAGCACTCAATTATAGTGCTATCCTGCCCCCCCTGGATACCTCTGGACTCCCTGGAACCATGCAAATACAACAGAAGGACCCTGAGTGGGTCCTGGATGGTGGAAACGCAGAAACCGGAGGCCGGAAACAGCTTGAAACCAGCTGCCGGAGCAAAAACTTTCAATTCAGTAAATTTTATTGAATTGACCCCCAGCCGGCTCAATCTTAACTAGCACCCAGACCAATAGGAGGTCTGTGGACACGCCAATCATGCGTGGTCTGTGCGCAAGGAAAGGTGTATAAATAGGACAAAGAAAAGGGGGACCAAGCTAAGAAAAACCTGTGCAGCTTGGGGTTCCCAGGGAGTGGACTACTTAGGCTAATCAGTAAAGTACTTCAGACCAGCTTTAATAAAGCTTATAGCCTACATTTGTGTGAACTAAGTTTGCTCAAACTAAAGCTTAACTTTGTTAATCTAGTGAATAATACATTTGTATGGCTTGGAGTCCCTAGGGAGTGTGACTACTTAGGCCTATCATTTAGTTGACTTTACTAGGGTCGCTTTTTGGTATCTTTTTAGAGACCATTTATATTGTGAACTACTTCGGTTCATTATAATAATAAAACAAAACTACAAAAACCATTACAACTTCATTACAAGTGTTAGTTTCTGTGTTATAGCCCCACAAAACTCGCAAAAGTAAAGTTTAGTTGTCTACACTGATTAGAGTCCCTCTGATTAGTTCAACAAACCCTACATTTTGCATCACTACCTTTACAACTTGCACCTCTACAGTAGCCCTCTTTGCTTACTCCTTCAATCTGGCCTCTAGTATGCCTTCTATTCTTGGAATGAGCTCTACCATGATGCTTCACTGAACTGCTATGGCTCTTTCTACTCCAACTCCAGCTCTGTCATCCTCAATGATTATTGACCTATGCTTTTGGGCATTATGCTTGGGGCACTTTTGAAGCACCACCACGCAACACTAATACTGCTTGATGCTCTTGTCTGACCTGAAAAAAGTAAACACTATTTGTCAAGGTGACAAACTTAGAGGGGCTGATATCAGGGGACCAGTCTTTGGATTGTCCAACTCTACTCTGAGCTTAGTCCAAGGATATGCCTACTCCTAGCAGATCTAAATGGCCACTCAGCCTATATTTTTCTCTTCTGTTCCTTAGTAGTTAGCCTTGATAAGTCATATGCATAGACTTTACTCAGCATTGATCATTGTTAGTTGTACTTCTTTACATACTTGGGCTCAATTAGTAAACAGTAGCAGTAATAGCACAGCCACTAATATAGTATATATAAGCAGCCTGTGGGATACATAGAATATCCTCAGGCTGAACAATAGCAGTGTTCTTTTGGCATATCCATTGAACTAACCATAAGCTTCTTGAGCAATGTCTGACCCTCTGTTAGCTCTGCTTGCCTCTTGCTTGCCTCTACACTTGCTCAACTCTTGCTTGTCACTCACATTGCATGCTCTGTAAAAGGAGTTCCACAGACATCTCCTTACACTAACAATAAGGAAATAGTATTGCATAAGCACAGATATGACATACTGTCTTGCAGAGGATCAGATAAGTCCTTGCTCATTTGATGCAACATAATGTATTTGCAGTAGTCAAACAAACAAATTAATAATTAATCTGGAGTCAAAGAATCAAGAATGATTTTATTTGGTAAGTTAAGTACAATGCACCTAGAGTCAAAGTGTAATGGACTTGCAGCCATAGAGCCTCGCTCTACAGCTTCCTCAAATAAGTATAAAAATTATTATATTAAATAATAATAAATTACCTTAATTAAATACGTATTATAATGTGTATGGCTGCTTTAGGTAAGGCAGCCAATTTTACTGTTACACTATGTAGTACTAGAATCAAGTATCAATCTGGTTCTCTTGTGTGATAGTAAGGCTTTACTATTCTTTGACATTGTTTCACTTTTTTGAACCTTTTGGGTTCAATTCAAGTACTACAAGCAATTAACTGTGATTCTAGACTGTCAGTCTAGAGAACCTTATGAATAAAAGCAACAGTGCATCAATTCTTTGACACACATACCCAAACTACACTATATATACAACACTGTGATTGGATGGATCCCAATCAACCATTGGAACCAATGCGCAATGGTGAGACCATCAACTAGTTGCTAGCATATCTGCTAGCAGTCTCAGCTGACCTGGTTCATCCCAAGTTAGAGTCCATTGAGGCTACAATGGAGGAACCCCTCCAGCAGCCTCAGAAAATGCCAAGTGGAGCTCTGTGGAGCAAAGTATGACTGAGTGCTATGCCCAGCAGTGCAGCAAAAACAGAAGTAGTCTGGGAAACCCCAGAACAGAACACTGGGAGAGACAATGCTCTCTATATGCAGCCCAGAAGGCTAGAGAGATTGCCTTAGGCCTGGAGTATTGGTCAAGGTCCTTCTGAAGGTCGCAGACCTTTGTTGGACTTCCTAGGGATGGCACAGCAATTGGAGACAGGCAGTTGGAGAGTTCCAACTGAATTGACTCCAATGACACAGCGGCAGCAAGGAGATGTTGCACCTCAAGAAACTACTGTCTCTGAGCAAAAGACTCCAGCAGTGCATTGGGAAGACAAGACTTCCAATGACAAGGAAGGTGGATGAATTGAGTCCACCTTGCAGGTGCAGTGTATGATGCTCTGGAAAAAGTATTCCATCACAAAGGATAACATGAGCAAGGCTAGGGGCTAGGATTGTATGTACTTAAGCACATATGTTTGATACAGGCCCGAGGTGAACATGTACCTCCAGTAGATATATATTCAGATATTGAAACTTGAGGTGCATGCCTACATATATAGAAAAGCTAATTGAGGCTCAGTGGCCTCAACGCCAAATGGGGCAAACTTGATACCAAATATTTCAGTCAAGATGCAGCCCATGCTTTTTCCACATTTGAAGAAAGCAATAAGCAACATATACACTCCTCAGCAACAAAGAGAGATGAAAAAACAGTTTGCAGCAAGATTCACTGCAGCACAACATCAACAGATTTTCAGAAATCACCAAGGACAACCTTTGTCAACAGTTGAGTCAGTATCTACCATCCCAGTGGTAGAAAGCCATGTCATGGAAGCGGAGGAAGTGATTTCTCTGCAAGTCAAGTGGGAATCAGTGGAGAAACCACCACTGAATAACCAAGTACCATTGACAGAGGAGTTTGCTGAAAGAGTGGCATATCAGTGTATGTGCAACCAAGACTTGAATTGCCAGGAACACTCCTGGATTGATGATCAGGGTATTGTGTTTGACGAAATAACTCCCATCAATGAAATGAGAAGGCAATATGTCCAAAGGACAATACAGCCAGACAGTGGAAGCGGTAACCCTCCCACTGCACAATTGAGTCAAATCCCTGACCAATAAGGATCAGAGGACCGAGGTGGACAAAAAGTCCCACCTCACTGGAATAATACAAGGAGACATCACTATACAGGTCAGCAATCTGTACAAGTGTTTTCCATGGTACCTTCTACTGAAGGCAGGAATAAAACACCTGGATTGACTGAGGCAACAAAGGTGTATAACAAAAATATGCACCAGCAACTCAGTAGCATTATTGACAATGCTGTAGGCATAGCATTACACCTACCAGAGGGAATAAAACCACGTAAAGCAAAATCAAAGCATATTTACCCATATAGGGGTGAATTCAAGTTCAGCAACTTGGAAAACTAGACAATGGATGTATGCAACCATCTAGCAGCCTATCAGTATAGTGGCAATTGTCTAGATCAAGAACAAGTATTTGTTCTCCCTGAGTTTTTGGATGGACCAGCCAAGAATTGGTTTTGACATCATGTCTTGCACTATAATTGTGCAAGGCAGTAGTGGTGTCAGGGGACTTCCTTTTCCGGCCATCCCGGAGATCTCTGGGACCCCCCGGACTTCCTTTTCCGGCCATTTCCTTTTTGGGCCATCCCAGAGGTCTCCGGAATGCTCCCTTGCAGTCGTCGGACTTCTCCGAGATGTTGTACAGTCGTTCTCATGCCCCCGCCCCCGCACTGATGCGCCACGCCGTGGCAGAGGAATCCTTAGACTTGTTCTCTTCGGATTTCCCTCTGCCAGGTGATTAGTTACTTCCCTGTAATATGTACTGTCTCTAATACACTTTGGATTTCCCTCTGCCAGTTGTGTGACTTAGCCGCAACCTCCGGAGGTCGCCCTTACAGCAGAACAAGTCTCCTAATCCCGGTCTGGCAGCCCCCTATAGCCGCCAAACACCTCTTGGCTCCTATTTGTTGCTCCTCCACCGGTTTTAAGCACTGCCTTGTCTATGTCTCAGCCCGCCGCTCCAGAAGCGCTCCCGGACGCTGCCGCCTCCGGCAAGGAAGCCTGGACCCGCCTGCTCCACCTAGAAACGCAGGTGCAACTCACCCAAGCCTCCCTTATCCAGCACTCCGCCGAACTCACCCACCTCCGACAAACCACCGACACCATCTCCGACTCTCTCCGTACCCTCCTTGAACGCCTTGCCCTGGCGGCACCTAACTCCCCGCCGCCTACTCTGCCGGTGCAGCGCCCACGTGCTGTGCAATCCCCCATCCCAGCACGGGAGCACTCCAACATCCCGTGCCCGGTGACCCCTGACGTCTACAACGGCGACCACACATCCGGGGAACGCTTCCTCCAGTTGTGCGCCACCTATCTCCAGCTCTGTGGCGACAATTTCATATCTGACGAGCTGAAAATTGCATGGGTCTTGCCCTACATGAAGTTGGGACGAGCGGCCACCTACGTGCTGAGGGTTTTCCGACGCCCCGGAGGCGTCGCGAGCTTTACGGACTGGGCTGAGTTCGAACAAGAGTTCCGGGATGAGTTCTTTCCCTGGAACCCCGCCAAAAGCGCCGCGCTGGTCCTGAGGGATAGGGAGCAGTACAGCCAAGGGAAACGCTCGCTGGACGAGTACATCGACTCATTCTGCGCATTGGTCGAGCAGGCCGAGTACCCCGATGGCCTGCAACTCTGCCTTACCTTTTGGGAAGGGCTCCATCCGACCCTGATGGAGCGCATCAACAACCTTGCGGAGGGTCAACCGGTGGATGACCAGGTCCTGGCATGGTACCGGGTGGCCCGGGAGCAATGGCAGCTCATGGAGCTCAAGCGCAACCTCCGCAAGCCTGTGCATCCTGCGCCTCCGACGCAACCCCCCACGATGCTCCCCCGCCGGTTCCCAATCCCGGCACCGCCCATGGCAACGGTCGCACCCCCGACAGTTC
>QLOM01003994.1:0-13944 GCA_003313785.1 Termitomyces sp. MG148 | reverse complement strand
CCGTTTGTGGGCTCTGGAGAGACGTCTACGGCCCTTCTGTCACCTCGTGTTCCTCTGCATCCCTCTCGTGGAACCGAACAGGAAGTTCTTGACGACGAGGAAGGCGGTCAGTTCACTCGTGTTTGTCGAATTCGTCTATCGGCTGATTCTCACTGGTAGATCCAATTGACCCTTCGTTCCATAGTCCAAGCAGGAGGGCGTCATTTGTCAGTGCTCAGTCTCTTGCTAGCCCTCCTGCCATGGAACCACTCGTTACTCCTGAAGATAATCAAACTGCTCGTCCCAAGACAATCGCTGAACGAATGGCGAAGCTTGGTGGAATCAAGCTTGGTGCAGTACCTCCTTTACCTCGTGTAGCCCACTCCCCTCCTCCTGTCCCAAATGAAGAAGCTGAACAGCCAGACCCTTTTGAGCATCCATTTGAAGCGAGCGAGCTTGCAGAGGAAGAGGAAGAGCGAGCGAGAAAGGAGCGGATTGCGGCGAAGCTTGCTATGATGGGTGGGATGCGCATTGGTATGATGCCGTTAGGGGTTGGAGCTGTCCAGCCACAGGCGTTTGAGGCGGAGGAACGACCTCCGGCGCTACCTTCTCATGCACCTCCGGCTAAACCAACGTCACCCCCTCAGAGCCAGGATATTAACGAGCAGGAAAGCGGTCTTTCAGCATCCCAAGTTAGCTATGCATCTACGACGTCTGATGAGGGTGTCAAAGTTGAAATTGAGGATAGTGAGATTGAGGAGGTCAGCCAGGCTGACGCACAAGAACCAGAGGAATCAGAGGAAGTCCCCCCTCCTGTTCCTGCACGAGGTCCACGAAGGCGTGGGACTGCGAACTCAGAAAGCGAAAATTCGAGTATAAGTCGTCTGCCTCCGCCTCGTCCCCCTGTCCCCACGTCGTTCCCCACTCGGAGTGCGAGTGTCCAGAGCACCTCGTCAATGGCTAGACAGTCCTCTGTCGACTCTACTCAGGGAGTACAAAAAGCCTCAACGTATCAACCTCAATCAGAGTACGTCATGGTCGAAGAACCCACCAGCTTCGTAGCCGAAGAAGAGGAAGAGATTCCCCCACCGCCCCCAGCCCGGCCTTCCCACCGACCTACTCGAACAGCGCCTCCACCTCCCCCTCCCCCTGAGCCTTCGGCCCCACTTTCTGAGAGCATATCCTCGCAGTGGGAGATGCCTTCCATCCCCAATGGACCCATTGAATTCAGCACACCGGCCAATATCTCTTTGTCATGGCCTGAAGACTCTTCTGCATCATTGTCTCCCCCTCCGTCATCCAAACCCGCTGTTGATGTGGATGTGCATCTTTCGTCTGACGATCTCATGACCGTATGGGGTCGGGTAGGTGTACAGATCTGCGAGGTCGCCACGACATTGTTCGAGAAGTCGAAGAAATCACTTATCGGAGACGGGACGTATGACGGCTTCATCCGCGCCGTGCTGAGCGAGGTCCCGAACGCGGCCATGCCGACCTCGACTGCATCTTATGGTTACCTCATATACGCGCAGACAGGGAACACAGTACAGAAGAGAGCAAGTGAGATATTGCCGGGTGATATCATGGTGTTGCGTGATGCGAAGTTGAAGGGTCATAAGGGCTTGCAGTCGTACCACCAAAATGTCGGCATTGAGGAGCCGCTTGTCGGAGTGGTCAGCGAGTTTGAACCAAAGAAATCGAAGGTGCGGTTGTTCCAGGCGAATCAGCACGTTGGCCAACAGGTTGGTTTTCTGATTAGTGTATACGAAGTATTTGGGCTGATAATACCCTTCTAGACTGTAGAGGCGGTCAGCTATCGTCTTGAAGATCTTAAAAGTGGGACCGTCCAGGTATGTGGTTTGATAGCTCGACTTACATCAAGGCATTACATAAAGAACACAGGTCTTCCGCGTTCTTGAAAATTAGAACATCTATTCTCGGAGTAAAGTCTATAGTCTATATGGCTTGCATTGGTATTTCTCTTCATTTTACTCTCGATTTGTTATCTGGGAAAAACATCTACACTTCTGGGACTTTATCACTATCATGACAATATGCCACATATGATTGAAACTATTATTCATTTTAGTATTATACATTCCAAATGATGGACCATGCAGGCATTTAAACGCCAGATTGAAAACAAAATTAAGATTCAACATGCAAAAAGTTCTGGCTTGGACTAAGCAGGTCAATGCTTGCTCGAGAAAGAAAGACGCGAAGAAGAAGAGACAACTCACTCTCGTTCGGAATTCGAAAGTGTGAAAGTGAGGTGAATATCATTTATCTGACGAGAGGACGTACACCGGTGCCTGTGTCTTTCATTCCTTCGCGATTTTCAAACGTTCTAAGTTGTTTACCATATTCTGCTTCTGCTATTGGATGAAAGACTGAGCAGATGCACGAGCGCAGTAAGAGTAAGTAAGTACTCACTGATATCACCTTCAGGCTTGGCCTTCTTAGCCGGATGTCCTTCCGAATCTGGGTTCGACGCATCTTCATTTCTTGTGACGGGTTCTGGGTGCCGTCGTTTGCCCCTGTTTCTCTGTACATTGATGACATTCAACGACTGTATACCTGGAGTGAAAGGTGCAGTACTCACAAAACGATTGTCAAAATTTTTCTTCCTGTGGATATGGAGGAGTAAGTTGTATTGCCAATGACAAGAAGAAGGATAACATATGAACGTTTCTAAGGCTTCCGCCTCTTTTCGTTTCTGTTCTTCCTCCTTTTTTCGAACAATCAATCACAAATAACTTGAGGAAATCGGGAAGTAAATATTTCATACCCTTCTAGACCGCTGAATCCGCTCCAAAAACGAACCATCATTAGTGAACACATTGACAGGTTTCGGTGTGTTTCTCGATGAACCTGGCTTTGAGCCCGGAGGCGGAGTAGGTCTCGCGGAAACAGGGGATGCGCTACCAGAATAAGGGCTCGATATGTATCCAGCTACAGGATAAGGAGTTAATGCGTCCGACATTGTGCAGGGCAGAACGGTGTGGCAATAGAAAAAGAGGAGTTTGGTGTTGTTGTGAGGAAAGAGTCCCATAATGGGAAGAACTAGGGAACTTCGAATCAGGACTTTTTACCTTTGAGACAGATGTCCAAGTCTTCTTTTTTACTTCACTTGAACCATGAGGGTTGCCGTCGTTGGCTCAGGCGTCTCGGGACTAGCTGCTACTTGGTTGCTCAATGAGCACAGCGACCACACTGTCGAACTCTATGAAGCAGACTCTCGTCCAGGCGGGCATGCCCATACCGTTCAGTTTAGTCCAGGAGAGGGTAGAGAAAGTGTTGATGTTGATACTGGATTCATCGTTTTCAACCCAACAACATATCCGAACTTCTTGCGTTTTCTGCGACTACATAAGTACACAAGCGACCTTGTCCTCCCGACAGAGATGACGTTCAGTGTGTCACGAGATGGTGGCGCGTTTGAATGGGCTGGAAAGAATCTGTTTACTGTTTTTTGTCAGCCAAAAAATCTGCTCGATCCTGCAATGTGGAGACTGCTCTGGGATGTTGCAAAATTCAACGCGATGGCTGGGAGAATTCTGCTGCAAAAAGATCAAGAAAACTTGTCTATAGGCGAATACTTGAATCGAGAAGCCTACTCAGCGTCCTTCAGGGACAACTATCTCATTGCGTGTATTTCAAATCAGTCTATCGTGCGGTCAAACTAATACGCCTCAAGCCCATGACGGCTGCTATCTGGAGTACCCCTCCCGGTAGATGTATCATGGATTTCCCGGCAATGACTTTGGTATGTTGTAGCCATCAGTATCATTCAGTATTGTTCATTGTGACATCTAATCGCTTGCTAGATACAATTTTTACACAATCATCACCTTCTACAAATCACTGGGAAGCCTTCTTGGCTTACACTCAAAGGTGGAAGGTACATATTCAACATGAATCTCGATATAAGAAATTTTTAAATTATCTATCGCCGAACAGTAAAGCCTACGTCAACCAGGTCCTCTCAAAGCTTAATAAATCGCGTCTACATATTTCCAGTCCTGTTGAGTCCCTTACGCGCCTCAAAAACTCCAAGATCTTACTCAAAACAACTACCGGCATATCCGAAACTTATGATCATGTTATCTTAGCGTGCCACTCTGATGATGCGATAAGGATTCTTCGCAGGGGAGAAGGGATTGAGAACGGGCAGGGTATTACCCTTGAAGAGGAGAAAATTTTGGGTGCATTCCAGTGGAATAGGAATGAGGTTGTATTACATTCCGATGTGAGGGTGAGTTTTTCGTTTTTACCGAGCCAAATTGCATGAAACCAACAATGGGATCTTCCAGTTGATGCCGAGGTGTCGGATGGCGTGGTCTTGTTGGAACTATATCACCCAGTCGGGGACGGATAATCTTGGTAGACCGAAAACCAATTCAGAAGAAGTATCTTTGTATGTTCAATCAATCCCTTCATATTTCACATTGTGTGTGACTAGCAGTTTCTACCGTAGGACATGTATGCAGCTTACCAATTCCTCCTTTGTGTTTGTGTGATGTTCTGCTCCGACAGATGGAATGAACGACCTTCAACACATTCCCGAGTCAAAATACGGTCCTGTCCTCGTAACTCTCAATGCCCCCTTCGAGCCACACAAGCATCTCATTGCAGGACGATGGAAATATGATCACCCGGTCATAGACCACAACGTCTGCTTCTGCCTAATTCTTTTCCCTATCAATCGATCTGACTATTGATCCAGGCCGTCAAAGCCCAGCAACAAATACCTTCAATTCAAGGTACCGCCGGCGTCTCATTTTCAGGGGCGTATCTACGCTATGGCTTCCACGAGGACGGGTTCACATCCGGGCTCTTCGCTGCCGCTTCCCTCTCCTCTAACGCCGCTTCCGTGCGTCCGCCGTTCGAGATCGAGTATGCAGCGAAGGACGTGAGCCGCTCGCTCGGTATCGAGGCCGTTGCAGGGGTCTTTGAGTGGGTGGAGAAGACGGGTGTAAGATCGTTGGTTGGATTTGTGGGGAGTTTGTTCCTGAGTCTGTTGAGGTTGCTGTTGGTGAGAACTGGGACCTAAATGTCTTTCGCTATATTCCTTTCTAATAGTGTCCGAAGACCGTAGCGAGTCATTTCTCACATGAGCTTTTTATTTTGATTCGGCTTGATCATAAAGCTAATGTAATCCTTAGACCAGTTGTAAAATAAGTAATACATGGCTTTCACATATTGGATGCACTTCCAATCATGATAGAATGTTCGACTGAATTTGTATATGGAAACACAATGATTTCACAACGTTTGACTGCACATGTCCAAAACCTGAAGGAAACTCCTATCCCAACTTATGTGGTTCAGCTGAAGCCTCCAATGGCAGGGGCGAATGCAGCGTCGATTGCTGACCGAAGTTCCTCAGCTTCCGGAGCAATATTCGCCTGTGCAATATTCAGTGTTTCGCACCAAAAAGTTCTAACGACGCACTGTTGATGATTGCAATCCCCGTAGCGTCGCTACACGCTTTCAAATTTGCGAGATCCTCTTGAATAGAAGAAGTAGCGCCTACGGCATCGAGGTTGGCTGGCGTGTGACAATATTCGTCAAAGCCTACTGGATATCAGTGATCATAACGTGGCATCACTATCAGAGAATGGACAGTTGACATTCTTTTACCAAATAAACCGTCAGAATACGTGATAGTATACTCCCTTGCGTCTTGGTCCATCGGTCCAGTTGTCAGCCTGACGATCCATCTCGTCAATTATATGGGCTGCCAACCTCAGAATAATGAAAATTCTGTTATCCAACACAACCATTCGAAGTTCAACCAGCCTCCCATTCTTTTGCAGGAGGCGAATTGCGAGCACCGGACTCGTTCCCACATACCGTGTCATTGGCTAATCTTGGCTTCCATCACCCTGGTGATGTTTCTCTGCTTTTCCTATGAGCCGGACCAGTAGAGTTTGTAGTTCCTCAGGGCTCTAAGAACTCGAAGTATCGGGAAGGCTAGAATTAAAAGTCGGGCAAAATTCTCAGCCTAAACGAATTCTGGAGCGATATGGATATTTGTTGTGGCCTGATGATTTCCAGGGAAGGAAAGAATGTTGCACGCCCAGTGGTATATAAACCTACCGCTATCCAGAAACGAAAATCCCATTTGTAGTGCGGTGGGCTATCTAGATCGCCAAAATTTGGTATCCATGTCTGGAACACTTAATTTGTAATTTGTAATTCATAAGTAGTATTGGCAAATAAGGAAAGGTAGCCGAGTCAATACCTAAGGCATCAAAAGAGTAATTGGAGGGTGTATGCCGTGAGTGCTGTCATGGAAATGAACATGAGAATGTATTGAGGAATGAGAAATGCCGGTAGATGCTCAGCATTTCCTGTGCCACTAAAAACTTGTGTAAGGTATACCTGGGTCGTCGCAGTGGGTAAGCATGAAAAGAAGCTGTGAAAAACGGAACGAAGTCAATACCACGCGTATGCGTAACTAAGTGAACTGACATGCAAACAAACTGCAGAAGTTTGTCGTCCTCACTTATGATGCCTCCTTTCACTAACCCTTGAACGATACCAACGCCTAGTATAGGAGTGATTACCATCTTTCCTATCGCGAGTAATGTGATAGCACCTGTGGGAAGCGTGCCCCACTGATTGCGAGGGATTTCGAGACGTGCAAGTGCCGAACCCAAGCAGATCAGACCTAGGGGGACGGACGCCGCTCCAATGAAAGTTGTGGCGTCAAGGATAATGGAAAGCGGGGGCAGGCCATCCGGTGCGGGGTGAATATGAGGGTTGGCGAAGGTGGAGGTGGAGTTAGATGGGGGGAGGGGTGTGAAGAGGCCTTTAAGAGGAGGAATGAGAGCAATAAGGAAGGCTAGAAGGATGGTTATTGATATAGGCGTAAGGAGTGTAGATGCGAAAGATCGCAGAAATTGGCCGCTGCGATTGAGAACGGTAGTAGCGGTTGAAGAACTGGAGGAGGAATTGCTCAGGTTTAAGCTGGACTCTACTATTCTTGCGTTTGCGAGAGGACCATGCGCTGTAGCCTTGATGCTCAATACGAGAGTTTTGTCGTCGATTACAGGGTCTTGCGCAGTCAACACATCAGCAGAGGTCGAATTCCCTTGTTGCCTGGTCGCCGTTGCTATAGCTATGCTGAGACCACGAGTGTCTGCATTATTCTCGCAATATCGAGTCTTTCTAGTAGGCTGGATCGACTTCTCAACATCCGTAAAGTCCGTGGGGTTTTCGGGAGTGCCCGAACGGCACCTTTCCCTCAGCCGTAATATGACATTGGGCACTGCGTGTAAGAAAGCTTGGCGGCGGCGGCGAACTGCCTCTTGCACCTTTCTTGGTTCGATGTCGGGTCCAACGAAGTCCATAGCAATCAGACGATTCCCCCCCATAGGAAATAGAGTTATCTTGATCGAATTAAGACGACTTCAAATATCTTGAGTGCTAACTTGACCTACCATGAAGATAAGGACAAAAGCCGAAATATAGGCGATGGAAAGGTCCTGATCTGCCGTGCCATTGAAAGGTGCGACTCCCGTCACGCTCAGTATGACCGACGTCGCTAGACAAGGACAGATTATCTTTGGGGAATCGAATGTTAGAGACACGACTCACGGATATCTGCAACGTTCCCCCAGCCTCCAGCAACCAACACACCATAACGGAATCGATGCGGCACCCAGAAAAACTGTTTGATAACCCACGCCATAAGGAGGCCGATCGCCTCGTATACAATCGCGACGAGCACAAGCGGACCTGTCAGTAACCAAGCCTCGTTAGTCGACCATCAAGTAATGGAATCTCCCAAAGACAATTGGCTGAAAAGCTCGTTTCACCTAAAGCGTGGATATTATCAGCCGTAAATGCAGGCACTATCTTGGAAAACATGAGACATGGAAGTGCAATATTCAGGGTGATTTGCCCTGCGCCGCGAGCAGCGATGGGCGGGAATTTGTCAGTCTTCGTGAGAATGAAGCCGCCAGTAACACAGAGCATACTTGTTCACAATGAAGTGAGTTCGAAGCGTTCTTTCGTTCGGAAGATACTCACAGTCGTATCAAAGGACGACATGAAACCCAGATGAGTTGGCCTGCTGAAAGCATTGCTTGGAGAGCTGACACTTGTCGTCTTTTATTGCCGAGGCAACAAGTTATTTATATGTCAAGCCTTCCATATTTTTGGCTTTCCACATTGGACACGAACCCCGAAAGAGAAAAGTCCAAAATACATCTGTATGGTTGAATATCCGTCAGTTTTCCGTTTGTCAAGGACACTGGACCAACCTCACCACTGTTCAAAGTTTCCGTAATATGTGGATTTAAAATGACATAACCAGGCTGTGCAACGCCTGTTCTACTGGAATTTGGCATTAGCCGGACTGGAATTAGGCACAAAATGTGTTAATCAATTTGTCAATCAACCTGTTACACATATCCCTTTTGGGCTGAGTGACAATATTCTCAGGCTTGCGCACCTCTTCAAGGCCTCTTCTCGACACGTCGCATTGCCAACAGAACTTATGTATCCCTACTCTGGACATGCATACTATCTATACCTGGACCCACGTAAACTACGCGTCCGGATATGGGACTCAGCCTGTACAATCAGGGTTACAGATGCGACAAGATTACTGTCCAGTACTTTCAACAAAATCCCTACACATCCAGTCTACCAACCCAAATGCAAATAGTAATAATGAGGACAAGCTTCCCCGTCCCTCCAAAGCATTTTCCCAGGTTCCTAGCCAGATTCCAGGTCACTTAGCACATTTCCATACACATTTCGATACGCGTTTTGCTAGGAATGGTGTCTTTGCCGAGCCACCTTATGACATGGACACGTTTCAATTCAGGCTATCACACACACATCTGCAGCACCGCAGGGATCTGGGTTTTATATGCCAATCACATTAGTCTTCCTCCGTCATCTAATACAAATCATACTCCACCTTGTACAGGAGAAGTAGGAAATAAGAGAGGAAAGGTTGCAGCTAGCAGACTGCATGCATTGATGCCAGCCATAGTCTGAGGACGTTCACGAGTGTGGGATACGTGAGGGGTTGCGCGTTGTGACCTCCCCAAATTGGGATCAGTGTGATGATGCGACATCGGCATCACGGTAATCAGGTCAAGAACTGCCAAGAACTTTCACTGCAAAAAGTCCCCTTGCAAATACACTTTAGTGGCTGGCAAATGAAATTTGCCAGCTTTGGAGAACCTTATCAAGTGCATTTGAAACGGCATAACCGTACCTACAACCGGTAAATGGCGGTCTTTGGCGGCCAGAATTCTGCGATGATGTGCTTGCCAAGTTTGCGATGCTACTTACTATACCTGCAGGGGTTAGAGGCATTATTATGTGATTATCGACCCGCAACCATTGTTTTTCAGACCGGCTGCCAGTGTGTAGATCTAGTTGGGATCTCGTGTCGCATAAACTTCAAGCCTTAAGAAACCTTTTGGATTCTTACAGATATTTGTTGTCGAGTTTACCTTGAACCTGGGGCATATCCGATAATTTTGGAGAATGTCACATACAATATTCTCCGGCACGGATGAACGACACCCTCCAAGACTTAGTATCCACGCAGAGGTCGCAATATTGACCCTCGATCTAGCTCATCAGTGGCAGGAGAATTTTTGACATTCTCCAACTAAGGCCTTGAAGCTTGCTTGTCCCTGATGCACCCATTTACGACGAGGCTCGGTGCGAGTAGCCACACCTCATGTGATTTCGTTACAGCATGTCTGTACTCGAACAGAATTTGGATTATATGTTAATAAGGTTTTATGGAAGACTCGTACGAACCATAACTGACACTTTGAACTGGACACACATGGACCAATTTGCACATGATGTTCGCCTTGTCGAAGGATGGGATGCCGTTTGTATGTAACCTTGCGAACTGAGATCAAGGATCCCATCACTTTCTTTGATGAGCCTTTGACAGCTACTCGGCAAAAACAGAGGCCACAAGACTCATTGGGACTGATCAGGAATGTGTGGGTTAGTCGACTTTTGTACCCCCAAAGAACTCAAAGCGGGAAGAAAGGTTTCCCGATGGCCACGTTCGTCGGTTCAACCCCATACCATATGTTCTCCTTACACATCTTACGTCTGATTGATTTCTGAGGGCCTCTCGACTCTAATAGTTTCCCTACTACTGGGTCATCTTGATTTGAGTTTTTTTTTGCTCTGGGTTTCACAGATTCCCAATGTGTCGCCTGACTTCCCTCCGTTCGCATCTCGTGTATGTTGAAGAAACGTCTCATTCAAGCTGGTTCATTTTTTCTACTTCCTCTCTTGTGGAGAATGACAGTGATCATTGGCAGACGAATGCATGACATCTTGCCGAAACCCTAGGCCTTGGGACTAAATTGGCTAGCCGGAATGATCCACGTCACCTGTGTCTCATTGCTACCGGAAGCCAATCTTCGGTCCTGCGATCCCTTTGTCAAGTCGCCTTCTTATGAGGGTGAGGCCAGGGGTCACTTTGGAAGTGAGAATACGGTCGAAGCTTGGTACTTTCTCCTGTTGAAGATAACGAAATCTGTACCCAGTGTTCAAGAACTGTTGAAAAAGGATCAAGTACTTGTCGTAAAGCAATCAGTGGGTCATTTGATGAAACAAGAACCGACACAAGTTCATGTGTAGATCTCGTCAGTAAATAGAGGTTTTCAAGGCTGGTGCAACGGCCGTTTCGAAACGGTCGTTGCAAAACCGAAAGTTGTATCGTCGTTGCAAAAAGAACTGAAACGACACTTGCAAGCAAGCGCAACCACTCGTGAGAACTCTTGCGGCCCGAAACTGAGTTTGGAAAACCTCTGAGATGTGTTGACACAGCTCTGCCCGAAACGACCCACAGTACGCGCCCGTAATGGCCGATACACCTCGAACATCATCTGAACCAACGCCTGCTGAGGTAAATGCCAATTTTGAGAAGGCAAAGAACGCCAAAAACAAGGCCAAGAAGAAACAAAAGACTGGGTCCGGCACATCCGAGGCATGCGGAACGATTTGAATTTTAAACTCAGATGTTTAGTCATCTCGATACAAAACCAAAAAATGAAGCGGGTCGATCAAAGTAGAAACGGTTGAACATCTAAGGACACATTCGAAATCAACCGTTTCGAAACGGTCGTTGCACCAACCTTGAAAACCCCTAATACCTATCTACTTGCTTCTTGGTCAAGTATGTATGTGTTTCGTGCAGTCCTTTCAGATTTTTGTTATCATTATGTTGGATTTCTATTGTACAGCAGATGTAGAGTAGACACAATCTATCGGAGGTCGTACCACGTCAAAACAATTTCAAGATGCTTTCCCAAGCAGACAGTAGAGCCATTAGTGCCCAATTAACAGAAGGCTTCGAAGCACCTGAGTGGTAATGCGGATTGTGCGTAGATGTCGAGCTAGAAACGATACTGGTTTGCGTGGGGGAACCTGCTGCCTGGAAAATATCTGTCTGTGCACCTATATCATTCATTACAGGTGATATTGACATGTGATAGTAGACCATTGTAACGTACCATTGACAAAACCCAATTTCGAATTATACGCTGGTGACCTGGGATCTCCCGCAAGATCCGTGCCACTCACTTCAATATTATTACCCTCGGCCTGGTTCCAATATATCATTTGTTTCGCGCCGGAGATGCATTGGGTGGGGTCGTCTTCACACCAGACAGCCGGAATACCCGGTGCAACGGCAGCCTCCCCGGTAACGCCTAATACTTTACACCTATAGGGCAGCATATACATGTTCGGTTCTCCGCAGCTAAAATGGGTGGCGAGGATTGAACGCAAAATAACAGGTATGTATGCAACGTACCCATTAGGGACCTGGAGATTAGTAAAATTCGGATATAATCAGTAAGTATGGCCGGAGAAGAGTGACCAAACGTACCCAGCCCCACTAGATGCCGAGTTAATGACGTCAGGAGCCAAAAGGAACGAGACAACTTACTGCACAGATACATCCATCTGGAGGACAAGCTGGGAGATTCGGCACAGAGTAAGTTGCAAGGAGCTCCCACGGGGTACTAAATTCATTGGATTACAGCATATCATCACTAAAACATATGATAGCTTACTTATATTGAACAGTAAACACGACCAAGTTTTCTGGTGTGACTTGTGTGATATTCGACTGGGGGGTAGGTAAAATTAATTCCACACCACTAGAATACCAGGGAATCCACACACTGTATATGAGATAGCAAAAGCGGACCCAGCAGCCATAGTTCGATTCTGCGTATGTACTTCAAAGTGTGATTGCCGACTGTCATCATCACGATGGAAATCTATGAAAAGACGCACTGTTTGGCTCAGTGATACAGGATGACACCTGGCCGGAAGGTGTGTTCCCCAGGCCTGGGTGAGGTCGTCCGTCCCCGAAAGTATTGACAAATTTTCCTTTGAAAGAAAGACTTGTAAAAGCACGGTTTACAGCCATTTCTACGGTAAAATTGCCATTGGCAGGCCTAGTAAGTTTGTAACAAGTCGATTTAAGGAAAGTTCGAAGGGGCAGAATCACGACTTACAGCTCGAGAAAATCCCCGGGGGCTGGAGGGAACTGATCGCACTAAAGCCGGACAGGCTAAAAGTCAATGAACTCTTGTCCCCAGCCGAAGAACACGTACACCATTGACGTGATGCATCCACCAATCTTGAAAGGATAACTTCGATGGAAGTTAGATGATGATAAGATGAATGATCTTTTCGCATACCTGGTACAAAGGATTTACAGCGTCGTTAGTTGACGGATTGTCTTGTCCAGATGTCCCATTCAAGCAGTACATTCCTCGGGAAAGAATATATAACTGGCTTCAAGTATTAGCCAAAACAATTTACCTTTGTGCCATGGCACAACATGGGCGTGTGTACTGCGCAGAAGTACGAGAATGGTTATGAAGAATAGTAGTCCGAACTGTACGATTTGGAAGATCCTGTGCATGATTCAAAGGAGAAGAAAAGACGGCTTGGGGTTCAGACAAAGAGGCATGAATTGGCATGAATTATTATATGGTCATCGAGGCAAAGGGCTGGGTCATGGTCCAATGTCATGCACCCGGCACACAGTCAACAATTGTTGTCCATTGAATGAATTGGGAGTTGTCGTGACAAAGCTATGGCTTTGTCTCTCCTGTCGAGCCTTGCACAGCCACGTTTAAGGTTCTCGGGCCAGCCAATAGAGAAATACAATCGAATCTCCTTCCAAAACAGTGAGGACCAGGGTACGGAGTGGAGCACGTGAATGAATGAATGAACCACAATACAGGGCCAAGAGGCGGGGGTAAAGTAGTAATTGTACTCTATACTCCAGTTGTAGGTTAGGTTAGGTTGGTTTGAATACCCCTGATCTTCATCTGGTGGTACTTATGTATGGTTCGCAGATTTTTTGTAAGTGGAGCACGTGAATCATCTTTTTTTGTCCTTGATTAACTACTGCAGGAAGCACGACAGGAATCATGTGCATGAAGGATGGTCAATTAAGAAATTCAATGACAAGATATCTATGTATATGAATAATCGTCTCTGCAAGAAGTAATTAATGACCTCTGAGTCCCTGATGAGGGCATACCCGTGATCGCTTTGCATGTGGTCACGGACGTTCAGAGGAGCAGACGAGTCGTTCATTAACGGACGAAATATATCACAGCAGCATGTACAGCATACATTCGTGCGGGGTCATATGTTTTCTTTATGAACCCATTTGTCCTTGCTTCAACCGCGTTCGGACATTCGGATGTTGATTTCTCGTGCCGTAGCCAACCATGATCTGGACTGAGTCACGGCCGAAGGTCACCTGCTGAAGACAATTTAGCAGCTTTAAGTTCCAACGTCGCATCATTCATGAAATATCTCTCTACCCGTGGTGGCAATGAAAGGTTGTCATTTGAAGAGGTGAACCTCTTTCCTATCCTAGAGATGTGTGCCGTCTGATCATTTGATTATCGCAGACGGTCTTGACAG
>QLOM01003990.1:0-13497 GCA_003313785.1 Termitomyces sp. MG148 | reverse complement strand
TGTGGCAGAGCCTTGTGTGGTAGATGTCATCAAGAATAAGGTCGCAGATAGCTCTTAGGATCTTAAGCTTTGCATTTTACCTCCTTGATTTATTTTACATTTGATATAAAAGGATATCGAGGAAGATTTATACTCATCTAGGTCCTAATCAATCCCTACGGTATTTCTAGGTATGGTTTACGGACACTCTTTCTGGTCATCCGGAATCAGGCTTGCCGATTGTGCCCCATAGCCATTTTTTTTTACCAGAGTTTGATCCTTCAGAGTGCATACCAGCCCCCATTGGATTGATAATGAACAACCATAGCATTCATTCTATTACGCTTTTAAATGGTCTGTCTTCATGGTCCCTTGGAACTCCTCACATCCCTATCATGTATTGTCGTCCATGGACTTGAAGAAAAATGATCATGTTCGTGCTTCAAGGTAACCTCACAAGTCTTATAGTCACTTTCTGACAGACAAGGCCAATGTAGCAGGCTTGCTAGATTATGGCACTCAAATGAATCTCCTATGTAAAACCTGATGGTTGTAACGCGTCATGTCGGCGGAAGGTACAACGACCAATTGATCTCGTAAGCCCGTGTTAGCCAAGTGTTAAAGGAGCGGATGATTGATACATACAAGACCAAGGATGGAGACACACTTCAGAAGAGCATGGAATAGACTGGGAGTATCCTACAACTATGATGGGGTAACAGGCAAAGTAGTGTCAAATATTCGTGCAGCGAGTGGTGAAAGACAGATTCTCGCTGGGTAAGAACTACCAAAAACCAATCTTGCGGGTCGGCAGATTAGTCGCCGCCGCAATCAGGAAGAGATATTGTTATTTTTCATCTGAGTCAGGAAGCAGCTGGGACTATCCACTTCCTGGTCTTTCCCTTGCATGAGAGTTTAGTCTTGACCTTAGATAGAACCACTCATCTGCCAAACCTATTTCCTCGCTGAAATTTGCTTGAACCATGAGTCAGCGCCGTTTGGACGCTGATAATATAGTATTACTTGATCTAGAATCTGAATCGTAGAGGATTCTTCGATCACATGTCGCAGCTCGTTTGCGATTAATTAATGCCTGCTTTTGATACAGTTCAGTGCACTATGCTCTGTGGTTCTTGGTTGAAAGAGACACTCTAGAGGGAATAGTGTCTCCGACCTCAAGATATGAGTCTCTAAAGTCCTCATGCCAGTCGAAAGGAACCAGCGTGAGCGGTCGATCAACCAGTTCATCTGACATTTTGCTTTAATCTGGCTTCGGTACTTGTCGATGCTGAAATACTTGATGCATGATCTGCATATCGAAAGAACCAACGAAGCCCTCCATAAAGGACCTCCAGAGACCCAGAAGCAGCACAAGTTGACACTACCAGACGCTGCTTACATCGGAAGACAGGCAACATGATCGTCGTTTCCCAGAGGATGGAGGTTACGCGTCCTATTCAATCCAGAAAAAGTACCTTTGCGCACATCCTCACATCATGCGTTCCTATCTGAAGCGTGGAAGAAGAGAACTCGGAAGAGAGGGTAAGCCGAGACCCTTGAGACCAGAAAAATGATATGGAGATGGAACGAAACAAGATGCAGACGGAAGATTCATTCTTTGCATGTGTTTGTATGAGTACAAGTTTCCGAGCTCAATTTTCCATGAGATTTGTTGGGTTGTTGGGATGAATCAAGTCATACATGACAAACCTTGGAGTGCGGATAAAGATAACAGACCCACCTATGCGGGATGTGGTGGGGATGACCCCAACGTAGAAGACACTAATTCAACCTGGGGCAGTCAGATGCTTATCAGTCAATTGGCCAGCAGTCTGTCTTGAGCCTATATCACCGCTATGGCATTGCTTGTCCTCTCATGGTCCAGTGAAAGATCTTAAACTAGGAGATCTACAGGGCGAAGTCCAGCACGTCGTAGAACATAGCTCTAGGAACCCAACCTTATTGCAAGTGGTGTGGGAAAAGCGGGTAGAAATATTCATCGAGGGAGTCAGGTGGCTGAAAGATGGGTCGTGTTATGTATTTTGGTAAGTGGTCAAGGAATCGACACGGAGTCACCGCACAACCGCAGGGAGGTCAGAATGTCGAGAATCATAATCTCAGTCAACGCTGGTGAATTGGAGTTCTCGCCTTCATGGGGGTGTAAAAACAATGAGAATTTCTCAAGGAAAGTCACGTAGTGAGAGAAAAGCCGTGATTAGCCCTCGCTGTTCATGACTTGATTGCACGTACTGCTGTTTCCTCCAAATTATTTACTGCCGGCAAGCGCGTTGCCTATTTTAGACAATGAACGGAGAGAAGGACGGACAGAAGGAAGGAAACTTGTTTTTCGATCCAGAGCCTTCTTCATATTTGTTGACGGTTGCAGTAGGAAAGACAAGTAATCCGAGTTGGAAATATTAATTAAGACACGTGACAAGCAATTGTACTATATGTACCTGAGCCGGGTCGTTACTCGCCGTCGTTGGCTGTTCGTTTCAACTGTTTGTAACATTCCTCTTTTCCTTCACGACTGTCATGCCAGATTTTGACCATAACGATGTCCATTCTGTCGAATTTGAAGCCCCACTCTCTTCTGACAGCATTGCACTCGCTAAAAAGCACTTTTCCATTGATCTCAGTCTCGAGCTTGAACGGCAACTCGACATGGAGACCTTTCCACCGACGCCAGCGTACCATCACGATGTGAAACCAGGACAGGACGTGGATGAGTTTGCTCACGACTTGCTGGACCCGCAAGTTCTCGTACAGATTGTGAAGCAGCTTCAACAAGCTTTGACCGAGATGACAAGAGATCGCGACGAATTGCGAGAGCAGATAGCCCTGTCTCATTCACATGAAGCCGAGTTACAGGATGCATTACATCATATGATTGACAAGGCGTCCGCGATGGATGTCGAACTGACTGGTGCCAGGAAGAAGATGAAGGACGACGAAGAGGCTATTGTTATGCTTCGTGCCAAAGTTGAAGAAAGCCGGTATGTGAATGCTAGTCTGTTTCCCTTTCAATACAGTTGACGTGGATGTCAGGCGTGGACTTATGCGTCTTCAGGTGGAGAGCAGGCGACAGAGTCTGGCACCAGTCGATGTCACTCGGGCAGGCATTGCATCATTTGGTAGCTCGCCATCTGCAAAGCGAGGAACATTCATTCCTATGACAGGCAGCGTTACTGCAAGGCCAGGTCACCGACGTATAGTCTCCGTCAACGACTCTCCAACCAACTCCGCCTTTGCTCAAACCGCAAATTGCCCGACCCTTACATTGCCTGACAACAGTGTAACATCTGTTTCACCCACTAGTTCTCGGAGATACTCTAGTCTATTTGGACAAACTTCTCCGCAACCAGATGCTGTGTCTGACCATGATCAATTGGTCACACAAATTGAATCACTGCGTCAAGAGCTACATTCGGTGAAAGACAAGTTGGAGCAGACAACCCATGAGTTGGTGGAGGCGAACGAGGCGAGAGAAGCGTCCGAGATGTGTGCCAAGGTGCTGCGAGACTTTATCGGGGAGAACAACGTTGGTGCCACGGACCCGGACACAGCCAGCGTGACTTCGCTGAAGCTGCCCCCGCTACCCGCGATGGCGAACAGAGATGAGGATGAAGATATGGCCCTCCAAAGCAGGAAGACTGCGCCCCCTACATCATGGGGCCTCGGCAAATTTTGGGGCGACTCCATTGCAAAGGTGTCGCCTAATGTTTCTCAGCCAACGAGTCCTGTTATCCCTCAAGTCGCGCCGTCGCCATCAACGCCCATGTCCGCAACGCCGTTCTCAAGAAAGATAGGTGGCTTCTTTAGTTCGCGGACGTCGACCAGCTTGGCCTCATCAACGCCAGCAAGGCTTATACCTTCCGTCGCGGCGCCGAGTATAAGGGAATCGATATATAGTGCGTCGGACACATCGTCCGTCGTTGAGCCCGCCAGCCCGCCGGAAGTGTATAACACAGTTGTTATCGTACGAGAGGCGACACACCTTTCGGATTCCAGTGCAGGTATCAGTCCGGACCTTGACAAGGAAATAGAAATGCAGCCTTCACACCAACCTCAAATGAGACAATCGTGTCGTCATGATGATACCTGATATCACGGCTCCCGGATTTGCATTGTTTCAACGACTTCACGATACAATTTAACACAATGTATATTTGTTCGTATACCTCGAGTACCGAAGCGCGGTCTTAATATGTATCCCCTAAACACTCATCCTTTAGTCAGGATTATTTGGAACGTTTAGATTAAAGCGACAGGGAAGTCATATGACTTCATGGATATTATCCAATCTGTATATAATTTTGTATATATTATGTATACGAAACATTTTCCTAAACCTCGATAATATGAGCCGAAGTGATTTGAGGTTTGTTTGATAAAGTAAAGCCGACAATGTGACCCTCAACTTCTATGCCTCTCGTGGGTAACTTGATGCCATCAGTCGATAGAGTAATATAATTTGTCGCAACAAATCTTTCTCGTTTGACAAGGCACAATCTAAATGAAGATAACATGGATTGCGCTTCCAAGTAATGTTTTCTGGTGTTCCATTTCTTGGTTTCCTAATCGATGCCTGTGCGGGCTGGTAACACTGCGGTTCATTGAATGTAATGTCATCGTCAATAGTGCAGGGGAGAGATTTACGTCAGGAAATCTGGCCTACTGAATGAGGCTGTGACATAACCCACTGTTCTGACATAATATACATACGACAAAGCCAGCACGCAGCGGATGCAACCTTAGTATAGACGGTAGATGAAACTCAAATGGAACAGAAGACTAGTCTTTAGGGGAGAAGCAATCGCCGACCTCTAGAAGATGCGGATCTGTATAGTCGGAGAACTCAACAGACCGTGAATAACACAAGCCGGGAGAAAATCGTGGATCAACGTTTGATCAGCTTGCGCCTCAAGGTCTAGTGAAGTCCTAGCGTCAAGTGACATGGGGTACGGGAAAATGGAGGCGCGCCACCGATCAGAACTGTCAGGTGCTCAAGAAGCAGGGCTGGAAAAGGACCATGCTATAAGATCTCATGATGCCCGTTTAAGCCGAAGTTAACTTTTCTTGTTGAAAGGACACGGGGTAGGGACATACAGCTAGAAGGAGACCCGGATAGATAACCAGGTCCTCGGTGCGAATCCAGCTGAAGATGACATGTCATTCGTATTTGTTACGGTCTGGGCGATATCAAACATATAGAATGCTGTGATGTAGTTGGGTGAAGACATTGAAGGGATGCACAGAAGCATGTTGAGCAAAGGATCATGCCGGAGCTTGGAACCTGAGGTTAGGTGTTGACCTATCCTGTCGGATCAAGCTGACTTGACAGTTCGTTGCTGTTGGTGATAGAAATAAGTACTTAAGTGGTTTACGAGGTGTCAACATCAGTCAACGATCGCCGCCGAGAGAAAGCTCTCACAGACTGCCGAGGCCAGGCGCTGTCGCCATGCCCGATTTGTCAGAAGAGTCGCACCAGTTGTCGATGGTAAAGATGATATCCAGTTCTTCAGAGAAGGATGGTGATAGAATCGGTATTGTGAGTTGACAACTCAAAAAAATGCACGGCAAGGACTAGGCACAGCCACTGACTAAACGGAAGTATCGCTGATTCGGAAATCTCCGAGGACCAATTAGCTACTTGCTGTCTTTGGCAAATTCGAGTTAAGATATTGTCATGCGTTCAACAATCTTTGCTTCGTACACTCATCATTTTCGCCCCCATGTCCTCCTCCTCCGTCCCACATCAGAGACCCTTCATCTCTGCTGGTGCTATGCCAGCGCCCATCAAGAAGAAACGAAAGGGGGCAACCCGCCTCAGCTGTGCTGAGTGCCGTCGGTAAGCAGTATCTGACGATATCGGACTAACTTGACGATCTTTTCAGACTAAAACTGCGATGTGATCGAGGTGTTCCCTGTGGTTCATGCGTAAAACGCGGTTGTGGTGCCATCTGCCCTGAGGTGCGCTGAGCTTGTTGTTTATGACTTGTTTTCTGATTATGAGGAACATTTGATAGGGTTCTCTCACGACTGGACAGGGAAATCGGTAACATGAAAATTTCCGGCACAGTAACATAACTAATGACCGTCTTTCAGGTTTGTTCTCGCTTCTACGCAAGAATTACACGAGAAAATATCCGAGCTGGCGAATCGCGTTCGCCAGCTTGAAGATGGGTTACGAGCTTCACATTCCCAGTTATCTTCAGAAATACACCCGTTGTTGACTGAAGAGCTTCTACGAATAAAAGCTCCACTACAGCGCGAGCCAGCTACCATGAGAAACCAGAATGCACTTCCAGTGAAGGAAGAGGAACAGAATCCAGACATAATCGATGCTTTCGGGACATTGTCAATAACCATATCAGGACGCACCAAATATTATGGTACACAAGCCAACTCATGGGTGAGTCTATTCATTGGAAATATGCCAGAATAAGAAACTGAGATGCATGGCGTAGTACTTCCTCCAGGTTTGACAGTCTTCAGGCGTCTTTTGCTGGGTCTGATTGTCATTTTCAGAACGAGGATCCAGAAGAAGATGGTGAAAACCGTTCGACAGTCCTCCAGACAGTCCTTTCTCCAGACGTTCTGAAGAAAGCCTCTGCCTTACCAATTGATTCCGCTGCTCCTGCTCCAGAGAGTGAACAACTCAGCCCACAAGCACTTTGTTGGTATCTTCCACCTGCCAACAAGGCTCTGGAACTTTGCCAAACATATTACAATCACGCAGCATGGATGTAAGTCGGTCGGTTGACACTCTGCTTCCATCACTAATTCTGGTGTAGGTACAATCCTATATCCCAAGAGGTTTTCGATTCCCAAATCTACTCACACTTCTATGGGTCTAACCCTGGTATCCAATTCAATGACCCCCAGGACGCGCATCGGCTTTCCCTCCTCTTCATTGTGTTAGCGATCGGTTGTCTCGTAGATATCGGGCTTCCAGCGTACAACTTGGAGGCCGAGAAATATCATCAACTTGCTAGAGCAGCTCTCTTCTCAAGCTCCATTTTCGATGAACCAACCATTCAAGCCGTGCAGGCCTTGGTACGTTTCTTTCAGATCACAAGAACCCCATCTGATCCTGACCTTACTAGTTTCTCATGTCGTTCTACCTGTTTCTCGCTGATCGTCATGGTAATAGTTCTGGGGCTCGGTGGGCTATTATGGGGGTCGCGATCAAATTGGGCCAGAGCGTGAGTCATTTTGGCACTTGACAATGTCTATACACTGAGATGATGGTTGGTAGATCGGGTTACGTGAGTGAAAATGTATCACTTACCTCAGTTTTGCGTTAATGTTGTGTGGTGCAGATCGAGATAGCGGGCGATGGAAAGTTGAGTCCTTGGAGACACAGCATCGACGTGAATTGTTCTGGGAGCTTTTCACCTACGATTCATGGCAGTGCCTTACCTTCGGCCGTCCGCCTTCGTTCTCTTTGGCCCACGTGGATTCCAAACTTCCCTTCTTTAATGATCCTTCAGACGATAAAAGTTGTATGTGTTTTTTTTTCCCGTCGACTTCCAATCAGCTGACATATCCTATGTCAGACTACGCATGGAAGCATCGGTTCACTTCAGAATGCATGAATCTCTTCCACGATCAAGCATTCGGCGCGAAGATGCCGACATATGCTACTATCCTCCAACTTGATCGGAAGATGCGGGCCTTCCCCGTGCCTCCTGTACTCCAAGTTGCTGGTTTCGGTAGCTCCGAGCCACGGTCCGGTGGTTTCCCCGAAACTGTGATGTTAACACTTCAACGGCATATTGTATTGGCTATCAGAGAAATGAGTACGCCTCGGATTTTACAAATGCCTATTATTGCATAAAATGACGATACATCTATAGATTTGTTATATTTGCACAGAAGCTTCTTTGCACGCGCGATTAGTGATCACCCCAAAGATCCACTTGGGAGTCCTTACGGAACCTCCGTCATCGCAGCCTACCGTAGTGCAGGGTCGTTGGTGGCTTTGATGCGGAATCTCCACACTCAGTTGAAGGAACTTAGTGAGAGAATATGGTTTTTGTGGACCCATATGTTTTCTTGTGCCGTAGGTCTTTACCCTTTCTGTCCTGGACAAACGTTGCTCAGCACATGACAGATCATTTTGGGGTCTATCGTGACACGGTGTCCTTCAATGAGCTTAGCACCATCGGCTCTTGTTCAACTCGACTCGGCTTGCGAGCTGTTCTCGAAAGCTGCACGGGGATTCCGTGCTCAGAAAGTGCTGGTAAATCTTTCCCTCCTTAAGTTTCAAGGCCTGTCGTACCAAGAAAACTAATGTTGGCTTTTAGAGTATTATGATAACCTTGCAAGAGAAGGCACACTACAGTCTAGACGAGTATAGAAAGGGGAAAGGTTCCCCAACGTCTAAATACGGCCCTTCGCCGACTGAGCCCAATTCTCCCGCGAATGATGACGACGAGTTGTCGATTCTAGGTGGCAAGACACGGTTGGTTGCGAAGAAGGAACCGTCGTCGCCCATTCTTCTTGACCGGTCGCCTACATCCCACAAACCCGTCGTCCCCATAAGCCTTGGACGCCAAGTTCACCCGAGTATCCTAGAATATTTGGACTCCTTTAATCGTCAAGAACCCCAGCAGAACTACGGGAGCTCTTCACACTCCCTATCCACTCGACAGGACTCTGCTAGTTCAAGCGGTAGTCATGACCATAGCGCGTATTCTGACGATGCATCACCCGTTTCCATATATGGCATGTCGACAGTGCTTGTTTCGCCTACTTTCCAGACGGAACCGGAGGCGTATTCTTCACATTCACAACACTACTCACAAGCCTCTCCGACACACCAATATTCTCCGCAACATACCCAGCATCAAAATATGATTGGGAATATGCATCAAGGAACATCCATGCATACCCTTCCCCAGTATTTCCCTGTCTATGATTATAACACGAACATAGCGAATGCGACTGGCCATGTCAATGGGGTCACTAGTTACGGGAATACACCGATGCTCGATGCGAACCCCGTACCCCCCAACCAGCGTCGGTCCTCCGGATCACCGGAAGGAGATATGCAGTCCACCTGGAATGACTTTGTAGTTAACTATGCGATGTGAATCCATCATCTTTATGTATCCATAGTCTCGTTACATTTATAGGTTTCCTTGTCCCCTGGATTTAGTTTCGTTATTGCTTCGTTGTGACCTTGTATTTCTCTGTCTGTGATCCAGCCGTATAGTACCGGCTTGTAATATAAAATTGACTATGGACTGTTTTCTTTACCTTTAGCAGTCAAGTTGATTCTTGATTAGAAAAATTTCTCCCTCACTAGCCACCAGTCGCTGCTTCTATCAAGGAGCTTACGAGTATTAGTTTGTATTGATTCTTTTCGAGAAATCGAAGCCCCAGATACACTTTGCGTAATGTGTGGCAGTCGTGAAACTAGATTATGACAAAATTGTACAGATAGAGTAATTAATGGGCACATGGTGTAGTTGGTTATCACGCCCGCTTAGCATAATATATGTCTGCGGGCGGTGCCCGGTTCAATTCCGGGTGTGTCCATTTCCTCGCTGATTTTCAATTGTTTTAACACGCAAATCCTCTTGAAGAACTTTGATGATTACTGCCTTGTTACTATTAATTTTACAGTGTCTATGCTGATTTTAAGACGCGGAACGTCTGAGTAATGCGCGCGAGCTCAGGTCACGGATTTAAATACGTTTCTTCTCAAAGACGCGATGATTGCACTAACGGTTTTAGACACCAGGAAAGCCCCAGACTTGGCCAATCTTGCAGTTTTTAAGTATTAAATCGTTATTTATCACAAATCACCGTATCCTTCAGGACACAAACACCATTTAATCCTTTCTGTGATACATAATTCTGTAAGAATCTCTATGTACTTATTGCTTGCTTCATCCATTAAAGGGAATAATTTCAGTTTTACAACTATATATTCCTCCGTGGACAGTACTCAAATTCAATGAGGACGTGCCCAACCGCCCAAGGTCCGGAGGTAGGGCACTCCGTCATCTTTATTTCCCCGATCTTTATGTCATGACGTTGATTTTTTCACAGACGCCTATAGGTTGGTATTGAAAGAGCCCGTTCACTCATAGCTTTCACGGCGCGTACGACCTGGATAATTGTTTCTTATGTGATATTCAATCCCATCTGCCAGCAGCCAACCTCACTCCGTCCCTTTGAGTTCGAGATGATTCACCGTGACTTCATGGTCTGTTTTTTATGACAAGAAGGCGTCACTTATGAATCCCCTAGTAGATTGGCGTCCACGTGTTTGAATGAATATTAGGGATATTTGATATTACCTTCATACGCTTTGTGATTTTCGCCCTCAGAGCTGCATATAGGATCGCATTCAAGTTTGACCCGAACTGATATCGAAGACTTTACTAGTTCATCTATTTTGTCTTGACTGTGCATTTTGCGTGCCAAATCTGTAGCGCAAAATATTAGATGCATCTTTTGTCATCATATTCCATTGCAAATTTCTCAGTTATATGGCCTCCTAGCCGTGCTGATCATGGAAGTTTGCTCTGTTAGACACGCATGCAAAGCGCACACGTGCTGAATCCATCGCCGCATAGGCTAGTACAGCTAGAGAAATCAGCCACACATGCTGGAAATAATGACATATGTAATATCCGTCAACATCGGTTTAAAGATACCTTAATTTCGACCCTGCTCATGTCCCTTATTTCAAATCTCTCTCCGATGTCTCCATCCAGACAACCCTCGAGCCTCGATCATCCACGCGAAGGATCCATTCGTCACGGATCATTCGATTCAAATTTCAAAACGACCCTTTGCGGTGTACCGATGGATCGGTGACGAAGTCTCCGATGCAATCTGAACTTCTCGGGAGAATATCGCTATTACATATTTATACTCGAGGAGGGCAACACCCCTTTCCCGAGATCGACCCCTTATAATAGTTATTCCTTCTTCTTCAAGTTTTTTGCTCAATATTCTGTCAAGCAATATTCTGTCGAGCAATGTTCTGTCAGGCAATGTTCTGTCAGGCAATGTTCTGTCAGGCAATGTTCTGTCAGGCAATGTTCTATCAAGCAGTGATGTATGTACCTTGTCTCATCCATCTTCTCTTTGTCTGTTATAGTGTTGACAATCATGCCACCCAACTTGTCCTCGTCGCCCAGACAATGAAGGCCTTTTTTGATCCATCTTACTCCATTACTCCACAACCCGAAAAACTATCTCCTTCCATAGGGTTACGCTCGAGCCATGTATCACTGTGTTTATCCCTGAATTAGTATCCAGAGTTGAACGCAGAAAGATTTTTGTGTTTGGCTTTTGTTTTTGAAATATTGTGTCAAAAACAGCAGCTCAGGCTGATTACAACCGGCTGATCAACCGAACAATAAGTTCCAAGTACGGAACTTGATGCAGTTGAAGTACGAATTTCATGAGTAACGAACGAGTAACGTCATCTTTACGTTCTATCAGTCTGAGTTGATTTACGCCACGCCACATTCACGTCGACCTCAATCAATCTGATAAATGTTTCTTATCAGAACCTTGAATGTAATCTGTGCTCTCAAGGATAGATCAAATAGCCGCCTGAATCAGAACAATTTCTTCCCTCCAACACTCCCTTGCCTCCAGCCCATTCTCATCAAAACAACAATCCTTCTCGCAGGAAAACACCATACTTGTCCCCCAATCCATCCCCCACTCGTCCGACGCGCCGGCCTTCAATAAACGTTCCACCTCCTTCCGTCGCTCCTCGTCCGTCTGCTGTTTTTGTTTCTCAGCATCAGTGGGGCGCCTGAGAACATTGATGAGGTTCGGCATGAGCTGGCACTCGAAGACACGTTTACTGCGGCAAGCCGGGCATGCCGGGATATTAGTAGGGAAGTAAGTGCGCTTGGGAGCATTTACGACGGTGAAAGCCCCTTTGGTGACAGGAATGGTGGGGGCTGGTGGGGAAGGGAAGAGCGAGGCAAAAATCTTGTCGGAAGAGAACGGCAGTGGCGTGCCGTTTAGCTCATACCTGAAGTCGGTGAGAATGTGTAGGTTATAAATAGTACGGAAAGACCAACCGGACACATTGTTCACCTTCGTAAGCAACACGTTTGGTGAACCGTTCAAAGACATGGTCTATCTCAAGGGAGTCTTCGTATGGCTCTGATGCCCATGAAATATCCTTGCCCTTGCCCCCCTTGCGGTCCTCGTCATCCAGAGAATCAATTTGGGTTTCATGCGGAACCTTTGGCTTTGGCTGCGGGGGAAGATATTCCGATACCGTTGATAAGTAGAGCGGTGGATAGGAGGGTGCGACTTTCCATGGCGAATCGGTAAGGGTAACTGACGCCATCACCGAGAGAAGGTCATCATCAGACGATGATTCGTCATTCGCATGGTTGTTTTCGTTGTCGCAGCGGTCATTTCCATCGGGTTTAGGCTCGGCTGCTGTTTTTGAAGGAGTATCTCCGAATATCTGTGCTCCAATTCCAAACATATCTACAGCCAGTGGAGCGTTCATCTACAGATATGAGTAGAGATCTCCATTTCAACTCATCATTACGCTACATACCGAAAATGGATTCTTCTTGGGTGTATTCTTCTGCTGTTCAGCGAGGGCTTTAGCTTCCTGAACAGCACGCTTTTTGGCAAGTTTCATCTCAAGTTTCGCTGCGTACTTGTCGTTTCGGCGTAAACCTCTCCACGCTCGTATACTGATATAATGTAATCACAATCCCTAATGAGTACGATCGGGGAAAAGTTGCCGGCGATTTAGCTCACCTGCCTGATTTGCCTTGACATGAAGGTTTAGCACAACCCCAAACATAGAGGGCACGATCCATAGGACTATCCTCAAATGGACACCACATCTGTACGAGAAGCTCGCAGGGATTTGAACAAACTTTGCATTGCGACGAAGAAAAAGGGGGTTCACGAGAAGGAAGAAAAGCCTTGTTCGAAAGCGTATAAGTATAGGTATTCAATATCGATGTACATTGGCGAGATAGCTCGTACAGGGTGCCCTCCAATACGAGAGACGGCAGTGTCATTGATATCTGTATCGGAATGCACGAGGCCGTCCGGTACACCCAACAAAACAGATGTTTCTACGTCCGATCCCACATCATCATCCGAGTCCGACCAGTTGTCTTCGTGAGCTGGCGACATTACGACGACTGCGAAAAGCAAGATGTCAGCAGAAATCCATGACAACAGGGAGATGAAGGGATCAGAAAAGCATGAATGGTATAAATTGTAAAGACTCGTCACGTTCCAGTGGGACAGAGGAACTCCGTCGCACGGGGTTCAGACTCGTCATCTAGAAATCATCAAAAGAGAGAAAGAGGGCAGAGGAACTAACCTTGACCGTGATGGAAAGACGGCACAGGAAACTTTTTTTTTATTTAAAGACGGGACCAAGCAGCAGCAAATACAGCCGCGTGGTGGAAAGCCCGATATGGTAGCGAAGGCTTCCTTGGGAGATGAGGCGTCTTAACGGAGGATCGTCTTAGCCGACCCTCCAGTACT